>VDFB02187676.1:0-17112 GCA_007258455.2 Sequoia sempervirens | reverse complement strand
TTAGAATCTACACAAAATATCTAACAAATAACTATTTGATTCATCTTCAAAACCTTAATGGTTTAGCTGCTATAGGTGTAAGAAAGTGAATGTCTGGTTAAAAATCCTGATTTTAATGTCAAGTTTGACCAAAAATTGTAACCCATTATTGTGGGATCACCCTGAATAGAGGTTTGCCTTGATCAAACTATAGTTTGGTAATTAAACCCTTGAAAATGAAATGAAAATAGATTGATGAATGAAAAAAATACAATGCTACAACTCACCAAACCCTTGAAGTATAAATCTAGAGATATGCAAGAAGAAGCACTGATAGATGTATGCTTGAGAATGCCTAGAATTCTTGAATGCTTGATAATTATTTGAATGATTAGGAAAATTGAGGAGATATTAAAGAGATGAAAAATATGAGAGGAAAACCCTATATTTATACATTATTATATAAAATTTCCACAAAATATCTCATCATAGGTTGAGCGCAAGTCTTAAAAAATAATATACCACCAAAATTTTGAAATATTTTTTATTTTTGAGCCAAGTGGAACTAAGTTGCCCCAAGTGGTGACTTGGTCTCACTAGGGAAATTTAAGTGGGTGCTGATAATTAAAGTGTATTAAATAATGTTTAACTAAATTATTCTCAAAAGTACACTTAAGTAGGGTGTGTAAGTGTATAAAGGTGCCATTTAAGCATAAGAAAGGGTTAAATTATTGATGACAAGCCTCAAAAAGTGTGAAAGTTTGTTGCAACACTTTACAACACTTTGAAATAAGGCTTGGTAAGTGATACAAATTGGTTATTTAAGTAAATTATATTAAAAATATCCTAGAAAAGTGTCAAAGTGGGTTACAACACTTCACAACACTTTTACAAGGAATCATAAAGTACCTATTTGTTAGTATGTGGTGACTGATCATGCTATATTGTACACCCTTCATGCATCCTCACCGAGGTCCAATTTTTTTTGGGAGTGGTAGCCCCTGAGAATTTTTTTTACCATTTTTTTCTTTTCATCATTGAAAAAAAAATTGAGTTTGTAAAACCCTAAAATCATTGGATGGTTGCGGTTTTGTGGATGTAGCCTAGATTGGGTGAACCACATTAAATTCTCTATGTTGTCTTGTTTCTACTATATTTTTTTGTATTTTATTTCTCTATTTTATTGATCAAATCTAAATTTAACTATTAGATATTTTATTTATAACCCTAACAAGTGGTATCAGAGTGGGTTGTTTTCAGTTATCCTTTGTAGGAAGGTCTCATGGTTGAGTGGGACTCTCAAAATTAAATGGGAGCAATTGAGGATGAGGGTAAATTGAAGGTTGATAAAATCAATGGGAAGAACTATTAGTTATGGAATATGTTGATCTAGTATTATCTCTATCAAAAGGATTTATGTAGGCCATTGAAAGGAATAGGAAAGAAATTGACAACAATGAGTGATGAGGAATGAAATATTTTGGACAGAAAGGCACTAGGAGCTATTCATTTATGCCTAACACAATTGGTGGAATTCAATATTACAACATCAAAGACAAATTAAGAGTTGATAGAAACCCTAGTGAAGTTATATGAAAAGTCTTGTGCTTCAAATAGGGTATTTCTTTGGAAGCATTTATTTAATATGAAAATGGTAGAAGGCGGGTTAGTTGCCAATCATTTAAATGAGTTTAGTATGGTTACCAGTCAATTAAATTTTGTAAATGTAAACGTTGATGAAGAAGTTAGGGCTCTTTTGATTATGCATTCTTTTCCAGAAAGCTAGAATAGCTTGGTAATGGTTGTTAGCAATTCTATTTCTGGTTTGAATACATTGAAATTTGATGATGTTGTTGGTGTTAGTTTAAATGAGGAAATTTGTAGAAATAGCTCAGGTGGAACATCCACATCAGGCAATGTTTTGAATGCTGAAACAGGGGGAAAAAAAGGAGAGAGGAAACAATTCTAGAAGTTGTGGGAAGTCACAAGGAAAATCAAAGGACAGGAGGTCCCAATCTAGAGGTAAGAGGGATTGTTGGTACTATGGTAAGCTAGGTCATTTATAGAAATATTGTTGGTCTTGAAAAAATAAAGGAAACAAAAAGGAAAGAAATAAAGAGGAAAATGTGGTATATAATAAATCTGATGAGGATGCTTTGATTATTTCCCTTGATAATGCTAATGATTCTTGGGTGTTAGATTTAGGGGCTTCATTTCATGCTATGCCCCATATAAGTTATTTTATTGATTATGTCCAAGGGGATTTTGGGTTATTTAATTTGGGAGATAATGAACATTGGCAGATTGTTGGAAAGGGAAGAATCAAGACTAAGTTATAGAATGGGAGTTATTGGCTACTACATGAGGTAAGGAAGGTTCCAAATTTGAAAAGAAATTTAATTTTAGTAGGGAAACTAGATGATGAGGGTTGTATTGTTACATTTAGTAATAAAAATAGGAAGGTTACAAAAGGTGCCCCAGTTGTAGCAAAAGGTGTGAAAGTAGGCACCATATATCTTTGTATAGGTCATACTGTTCCTTCTACTTTAGCTATTGCAAATAAAAATCAATGTTTAGGAATAGTTGTAGTTTAGCAAGCAAAAAATCATACAATTGCTATGGATTCTGAATCAACACTATGGCATAATAGACTTGGGCATATGAGTGCAAAAGGTATGAAATTACTTCATTCAAAGAATGTTTTACCAAGTCTAAAATGTGTTAATATGGATTTCTATGAAATTTCTGTGTATGGCAAACAAAAGAGAGTTGGTTTTCTCAAGGATGGAAAGCAAAGCAAAGATGAGAAATTGGAGCTTGTGCATATAGATGTATGGAGACCAGCTCAAGTATCTTCTCTCAGTGGCTCTTGGTACTATGCCACTTTTATTGATGATGCAACAAGGAAGGTATGGATTTATTTCCTTAGGTAGAAATATGATGTATTTGACAATTTTAAGAAATTGAGAAGCTTGGTTGAGAATGAGATAGGTAAAAACTTAAAATGTCTCAGATTTGATAATGGTGGTGAGTATTACAGCAAAAATTTTGAAGAATTTTGTTCCTCTAATGTTATTCATAGGTAGAAAATAGTTCCAAGGATTCAACAAGAAAATGGAGTGGTTGAGTGCATGAATAGAACAATAATGGAGCATGCACAAACTATGAGATTGCATGTTGGGTTTCCTTTAAACATGTGGGTGGAGGTTGTAAACATTATTGTTTATTTAATCAATAGAGTTCTCTCTAATCCTTTGGGTTGTGGTATTCTAGATGAATCATATAGGTAAGAAGGCGATTTATTCTTTTTTCAATACCTTTGGTTGTGAAGCATTTGCACATGTAGATTCTAAAAATAGAAAAAATTGGGTTTTGAAAATCAAAATTTTTTGAGTAGCAGGGATGTCATATTTAAAGAGAAAGTGTTGTACAAAGATTAGTTGTAGCAACATGAGAAGAAAAAAATAAATTATGTAGTGCTAGATGATATACCAAACAATAATGTTCTAGTGGTTCCTCATGCTCCACAACAATAGAAACAACAAATACCACAAAATCTAGTGAATGTTAGATGATTTTCAAGGATAAGTGGACCTCCAGAAAGATTTTCTCCCTCTTTGTATTCTATTTTATTAACTGATGTTGGTGAACTAGAATGTTATTGATGAGCCCAAAATATGCTCACAATTTATATATCTTGGTGTACTTTTACTACCCTCATTTCTATTGTTTATGGTTGTTTAAACTCTTTAAGAAACCTTTTATTGGGGGATATCCTATAGCAATGCACTTTCATGATTCCTGCAACCTATCATGTTAACATGTCTATATTTATTACCCCGTTTGACTCCCTAAATGACTGGTATATCGCATATAGATTTTGAATGATGAAATAGATTTAAATATGTGATTAATGAATGGATATTGTGTATGTGCCAGGCACCTTTTCTTTCACATATGTTACCTTGTGGTTCGTAAGTTGTTGAAGAAAATATGATTGAGTCAAGCGCAACAGATCTTGTCCTTGTAGTAAAGTCCAATTCCTGCATGACTTCGAGGAAGCTCTAGCAAAGACTCTTTGACTAAAACTAATGGGAAGGATTTTAAATGTTAGTCAATCTGGAAAGAGTGGAGTGCTAGATTCTCTCTGGATCGGGTTGAACGGATAAGCTCATTTGTGAAGTTTGTTCCTCAATTTTAGGGTACATTTCATATCCACGTCTTTCTCTGTTAGGGTTTGTTATTTTCCTGATTCAAATAAGTGCTCCTCCTGCATGAGTAAGCAAGGATGGAAGCATAGTGATAGGAAGGATATCATGTAAGAGTTAGTATGATAATAGAAAGCAGAATCTGTATGACAAGAGATAGATTTTGTTGTTAGTTTTCATACGAACAGAACAATGTATACCATTCTGAGTTTATGAATAAAGTTTGATGAAGTTCTGAGTTCAGCACTTGCGTAATTAGTTGATGCTTGCTAAGGGGGCCCACTTAGTAAGTATCAGTAGTTAGTTAGTTAGTTGTTTCTTTTCTGTTGATCATCAGTTTTATTTCATCTTTGAAGTTTCTGTGCAAACTCAGTCTTATATTGTTCCTGTAGCATCGTGAATCCATCCATGTGTCTATTCCTGCAGCATAAGGCCAATTCATAATTTGTTTATCAATCATAGCTATTATGATTTCTGCTTTGGTTAAATTATAGTTGGGTTAAGAGAACATTGCATTACCTTCCTGTAGCATAGGTAGAATCTCTTTTTAGGTATTTCTTTTTTGTTAAGTTGTGACTAAAGCTAGTTCTTGGTGCACATATAGTGCTGCTCTATTCAAAGTATACATTCCCTAGTTTGACAAGTAAATGAACATCCATGGAGAGATATTAGTCACTTGCTGGAATGTCCAATTCCTAGGATAGGTTTTTTAGTGATTTTCATATCCTTTTGTGAGCGCGACCATTTTTGGCGTCGTTGCCTGAGATGGTGTCAAGCTAAGAACCTGTCAGAAGTCATTTTTAGCTTTAGTTTAGTTTGTTAATCAAGAATTTTTTTAAATCCTTCAAAATCACCATACATTCTATTGCATGCATAGAAGAAGAGACATGCTAGGAAGGTTCCTCCCTAAAAACCTATTTGTTGAACAACCATTTGACCCAGAGCCTGGCGAAGAACCTGAGGAAAATCCATTTGCTATGATACTCCAGCAAGAAAATATGGCAGATAATCCACCTAATCCACCTCCTGCTTTTGAGTTTCCCATTGCTGCCCAACAAGATACTGATAACCTTAAAAATATTCCTTCTTCATTACTTCCTAAGTTCTATGGCCGAGTTACGGAGGACCCAGAAACTTTCCTATTTGAGTTTGATAGCCTCTGTCGTAGTTATGACTACACTATAGATGCTCATAAACTGAAATTGTTTCCTGCTACCTTGAAGGAGGGAGCTCTCAGATAGTTTATGAGTTTGGGAAGGAATGTTGTTGATAGTTGGGTAGTCATGGAAAAAAAATTTCTTGAGAAGTACAAGGGATATTGTAAGAGTGGTAGTAAAGGTGATGATATATTCAGAATTCAATAGAAGGAGGATGAAAGTCTAGACGATTATATCTCAAGATTCTTGTTTTCCCTGAAAAAATTCAAACCATACTCTCAACGAAGAATCTCATAAACTACTTTTTCTAAGGGGAATCAGTGATGCCTATATAGATGCCCTGGACCTGATGGGAGGAGGCGATATAACCCAAGCATCTTGGGATGATATCAAGTAGATATGTCTCAATTACTCCTGAATAAATGTGAAGAAGGGTAGAGGTCATTAAGCTATAGTGGGCAAGTCTTCTTCCAGCGGAGTTTCCCGAATGGAGATCACAAATTTGCTATCTGATTTCAAGCAGGACATCACAAACAACATGGCTACACAGTTGGATACCATGAAAGCTCACAAGAAACATGCAGAGGCTGAGGCAATCCTGGCCGAGTTCTATCCACATTGTAGATAGAAGAAACATGACTGCAGATGCAAGATGGTGGCTAACATGGAGGCTAAATAGTTACCTACTAATTTTAAGATGATAGAAGGTGATGATGACCAAGTCTTCTTTGTTGCACACAGGATACCATGGGCTCCAAGACAAGGTATGCCTCAAGATCACTTAACTTTTGGTAATCCTTACTCTAATTATAATAACCAATGGCAACCTATATATGGCCCATCTCCACCTTGGAATGCTCCTCAACCATACTAGCCTAGCTATCAGAGCCCTCAATGGTAACCCCCTCAAGGAGGTTGGTAGCAACCATAAGGAAAATGGACTCCACCTCTAGGTAACTGGCAGCAAAACCCTCAATGGAGAAGCCCTCAGCAACAGAAAAACCAACCCCCTAGATTCCTGCAGTCTTTGCAGCCACAACCTTCTGCTCTTATGCCTCCTCCTGCAGCACCTGCAACAAATACTGGCCATCCAAAATAAATGCCTATGCCTGCTCAACCATTGCCAAATCCTAATAATAAGCAATAGCAGCAACAACAACAACCTATGTATTCTGTAGAAGTCAACCAGTATCCAGCTTATGCCCTGGATATCAATAATATCCATCTTAGGTCTAGAACCACTCTCACTGCTCCACAGCCATCTATAATTACAAAGATTCCAAATTCTGCCACTAAACAACCTGTTGATTATGCAGAAGATATACCTATACCAGCTACTGCCTGTAAGGAACCTATCCTACAGCCTCAGGCTACACCACCTTTTCCTCAAAGATTACAAATGAGTACACCCAAGACCATTGAAGAGCCTACTTTTGATATTCTAGAGTAGTTGAAGAATGTACAAGTTCAAATTCCTATTTTTCAAGCTATTAAAGATGTTCTAGTCTATGGAAAATCTATTAAAGAAGCCTGTCTAAAGAAACAAGGAAGAAAGAAAAAAGATCCCCAAACTATCCATGTTTTAGGACAAATAGCTGATATTATGTTGGGGAAGGTTGTCATTCCAAAATATACTAATCCTAGAAGTCCTGTAGTCAAAATAAATATTAATAGTCAAGTAGTAAGAAATGTTTTGGTTGACCTTGGTGTAGCCATTAATGTGATGACCAAGCACACTATGGAGAGTTTGAGAATCCCAAGCATTCAGTCTACACTAACTGTCCTACAGCTTGCTGACAATTCCACGGTTACACCTGATGGAGTGATTGAAGATGTTATTGTCATCCTTGAATCTTGGGAATACCTTGCTGATTTCACCATATTGTCCACTACGGCTAGCTCAGGAGGATATCCTATTATCCTAGGTAGACCTTGGTTAGCTACAGCTGATACCCTTATAGGATGTCATTCAGGGGACATGACAATTTTTGATAGTCAGTCAAGGAAGAAATTGGCTTTATACCCACTTGCACAACCTCTGCCAAATTTGTCCCAATCAATTTGGCCAAATCTAGGAGAGGAAACTGAAGAAGTCAATTCATTGGCTTAGTTAATAATGCTACAAGCTCATCCATTTTCCCAGCTTCAGAGTGAAGATTACTTGCTTGTACACATTCTACAGTTTAGTTCTGGTTTGAATAGCCCATTTGTTTTGGATAGCCGTCCTCAGCAATGCTTCCTGCAACAACTGAATCCTGAAATCCATCATGATTTGCTATTATGTGATATACGTGCACCACCTGTATCAGAAACCTCAATAAGTGATCTCACCAAATAGATAGAAGTATCTCCAGGTTGATGTCTACATATTAATAATAAGTTGCTTCTATCTCAACAAACTTCCCTAGCCTCAATCCTGCAAGCCCACTGCAAAGCTTTTGCATTGGACTATGGGGATATGAAGGGTTTAGACCCAAAACTCTGTACACATTGCATATATATCAACAATGACTTCAAACCTATCAGGCAGCCCCAAAGAAGAATTAATCCAGCTTTGAGAGATCAGGAGAAGACTACTTTTACATGCCCTTGGGGAACGTTTGCCTATTCATTTTTTCCTTGTGGTCTTTGTAATGCTCCTACAACTTTCCAGAGGGCAGTCATAAGTATCTTCTTAGATAATCTCATATGATTGCATGGAAATATACATGGATGACTTTACTGTTTATGGTACGACATTTGAGGAAGCTCAAGAAAACTTGGAGAAAGTACTATAGAGATGTGAATATCATAACCTATCGTTGAATAGTCAAAATTGTTTCATGATGATGCAGGAGGGAATAGTGCTTGGTCACTATATTTCTGCTGTAGGAATTCAGGTTGATCCTGCTAAGATTGAGGTCATCTCTAAGTTACCCTCTCCTACTAAATAGAAGGAGGTACAAAGCTTTCTAGGCTATGTTGGCTACTATAGAATATTCATCAAGGACTTCAGCAAAATAGCAGGCCCCTTATATAGTCTGCTGAAGAAAGATGCAGAGTTTTCTTGGACAGAGGAATGTGAAAAAGCATTTCTTGACTTGAAAGTTGCCCTTACATAGGCACCTGTTCTAAAAGGACATGATTGGTCACTTCCATTTCATATTCATATTGATGCATTAGATTATGTAATTGGAGTAGTGTTAGGACAGAAGGATGGTTCGACAGAACATGCACTCTACTACATAAGCAAAAACCTGCAAGGGGCTACATTCAACTACACTGTTACAGAAAAAGAAATGTTGGCAATCATCTATGCCCTCAATAAATTTAGGCATTATATCACTGGTTATCAGATATTTGTCCACACTGATCATGCAGCAATCTGGTATCTCATGAACAAAGCCTCAATATCCAGGAGACTGGCAAGATGGTTATTGCTGATGCAGGAATTTGACATTACAATTGTGGACAAGCTAGGTAGAGCCAACTTAGTTGCTGATTTTCTTTCTAGAATTCAAAGGCAAGATGAATCTACACTTATTGAAGACTCCTTTCTTGATGAGCACCTAGTTGCAATCAAGGTTATTCACCCATGGTATGCTAATATAGTAAATTATCTGGCAATAGGAAGAACTCCTCAATTCTCCCCTAAGGAAAAGAGATTATTGGTAGAGAAAAGCTTTAACTTTTCTTGGATTGTAGATTGCATGTTTTATATAGGGCCAGATCAAGTTATGAGGAGATGTGTACCAGAGGAGGACACTCATGATATACTACATGCAAGCCATGATGAGCCGTGTGGTGGACATTTTGCTGCCAAAAGGACAAGAATGAAAATTTTAAATACTAGTTACTATTGTCCAACCTTGCATAGTGATGCAACCAAATATACCAGGAGATGTGACAGATGCCAACGGATGGGAAGACCAACTTGATTTGATGAGATTCCTCTATTTCCACAAGTTGTAGTTATACCCTTCGACAAGTGGGGACTGGACTTTGTAGGACCAATTGATCCACCTTCCAATGGTAAGTCCTACATGCTTGTATGCATAGATTATGTCACAAAATGGGTAGAGGCTAAACCTATAAAACATGCTAGGGATAATAAAGTGGTTGAATTCCTATATGAGGAAATATTTACTAGGTTTGGTGTTCCTAGGGAAATAGTGACAGATCAAGGAGCACAATTTACTTCTACACTTATCACAACTTTAGTGAATTAATACAATATACGGCACAAGAAATCAACTCCTTATCACCCTCAGGCCAATGGCCCAGTTGAGGTCACCAATAGGGATATAGAAGCCATTTTGACTAAAATTGTAGATTTGCATAGGAAGGACTAGGCCACAAGGTTACCAGAAGCTATATGGGCCTACCGTACTACCTAGAAAACTGCTACAGGATATAGACCTTTTGAAATGGTGTATGGTAAAACAACTATGATGCCAATAGAATTTGAACACAAGACTCTAAGAACAATATTAGAGATGGACATGGACTTAACAAATGCACAAAAGGATAGAATCATGCAGCTAAATGCTCTAGATGAGCTCTGAAAGAATGCCCTGCAACACACTGAGATAATACAGAATCAGTGAATGAGGTGGCATGATAAATACATTAAGGAAAAGAAATTCAAAGTAGGAGATTGGGCTCTGCTTTACGACTCACGATATAAGGACAGTCCAGGAAAATTACAGACCAGATGGTTGGGCCCATATGAAATTGAGAATGTATTTGATAATGGTTCAGTTCAACTTGTTACAATTGATCCTGTTAGATTCAAGTTGTTAGTTAATGGACACCGCCTCTAGTTGTACCATAAACCACTCTCAAAAGAAGAATTCATGCAGCAGTTCATTCAGGATCCTGCTGCTACTCTTCCTGCAGCTGAAGGCTTTAGCCTTTCTCTTGCAACTTCACCGTAATTTTGAAATGCATGCTCATAAAAAAGGTTTTCTTTTTAAGGAAACCCTTTTTCTTCATTTCCACTTGTCGCCACATCTCACTTCTTTATCTTCTGTTCCATCCATCCATTCCATCCATTCATCTCATCCGCCCATGTTATCCATCTACCTCATTCATCTGCACCACCATTAGTTATGATATCATTCCCAACTGTCACCTCATGCCGAAGTTGTCATCTTTCTCAACACGTACAAGCATTTTATTGAAAGGTATGCTATATCTTTTGTTATCGCATCTTTGATTTATTTCATTTTATTCATTTACTACTATGTATCTATCAGTCATTATTACCCAATCTCTACCTATTCTTTAGTACATGTGAGGACACATGTCATACTCTAAGTAGGGGGCGTGATAATCCACTTTTTAAACCTATCTTTTCACCACTACCATACCTGCTTAGATAACCTTTCTTTATTCTTTTCTAGTACTTTCCAAATACGATCGCATGTCTTTTTCATTGCATGTTTTTCATTAAAAGTCATGATTAAGACTGCTTGTTTAAAAAGTTCATTTTTGAAAAGAAGAGAAAAGTGACAGCGAGACAGAAAAGAACTAGAACAAAAAGGGAAATAGAAGGAATTTTTGGATTTTCAGCAAAGAGTTGAGTTCAGCTAAGGAAAAACTATGAACATGGGTGGTCAGCTGGTGTGACATGAGCTTGTAGCTCATAAGTTATTATTGCAAAATCCTCAAATAGTCCAAGATTTCAGCCTCTATGGATGGTTGAATTACTTTTTGAGTTTAGATGCTTTCAATGAGGAGGTTGCAGGTGAATTTTTAAGAACCCTTTCTGAAGGAGAGGCTACTATATGGGGTCTAATAGTTGTTGTAACTGAAGAAAGAATTGCAGAGGTAACTAGGCTTCCAACTATTGGAAATAATTTTTCTTCGGATGCTGCCTCTCCAAGGGCAGAATTTACAATACCCACTGACAAACCTTTAGAAGTCTCCAAGCAGGGATGCAAGTAAGTGTTGTTGCCTCCTCCATATTCAGAATACACTGCTTTCATAATCAGGTATTTAACATGTGAAAGTCGTTTCACTTATCTGCATTCTTATCATTTCAAATTGCTAAGTCACATGAGACATGGGTTAGTTGTAAATGTTTCAAACTTCTTATTAAAATTTTTGGAACAAAGTACCCATGGAACCCAATAGGGGAAGGATAATTCTATTGCTCACCATGGCCTAATAAAATTGTTGATTTTCCGCTCTTTAAGAGATGTATCACCTCTTTCCTGGCAACAATTTGTTGCCCAAAAGAGCCTACAACTTCCAGAACCCCCTAGGGCACTCACCCCATGACCATAGAGAAAAAGAGAAGAAATAGTGTATACCAGTAGAAGAACAGGGCAAGGGTCATTTACTCCTGTAGCACTTGGTCCTATAGCTCTTACACCAGAGTCCTCTGGCTGGGTACAAACTAGGTCTGCCGCTAGGAGAGAGAATGGAAATAAAAGGCAAAAGAGTCATTTGGGGTGGAACAAACCCCAAAATCTGACCCTCATTCTCAGAAAAGGCAACGCTCTTCTCTTGCAGCATCTTCCCCTGTAGCAAAATCTCCTACAGCAACACCTATTTCCATCACTAGTTCACCATCATCCTCTGACAAGGCAGAACCCTCTAGACAGTTCTGAAAGAGGAAGGCTACAAGAGAACCTCTTGCAGCTACACCATTGCCAAGAAGACTTTCCACAAGGAAACAACATAAAGCCTCCCCTGCTTCACCTCAACTTGAGGTTATTATAATTTTAGAAGAATCTATAAAGTCTGAATGTGATATTTCTCAGAATGTGTCTGAGAGTGCTGCACAAATTTCATTCATTCCTGAAGAGGAACAAATTAAGACAAGGGAAATTGAGCATAATGAAAGAGGGGTACCAAGTCTTGATGACTTGGCTACTGTTGCTATGTAGATTTCGGAGGAAGCACAGTCTTCTCCACTACAGCAATAGGAATTCATCCTATAGCAAGTGTAGGAACATACTGAACAATTGGACATGGCCAGTGAAGCTACATTTCCCCTTGCAACTTGTCAAGCCATTGTTGTCTATAAAAAGACATTTTTGATTAAGTTTTTAGAATATGTCAAAGCTACATGGAAACTAGTTACATTGCAAACCTTGACTTTCCACCACCTAGCCCAGAATGAAATGCAACAAATTCTATGGGAGGAGGAAAAGAAGAAACTGAAAAAGGAAATTGAAAGTCAGAAATAGGAAATTCTTGAGTTAAAAGAGAAAATGGATGAAATGTTAAAGGTAACTGGTAAGATTATGGAATGCAGACCACCACCCAGAGTTTATGCTCTGTTCCTTAAGGAACAATTCTTTTGGTTCAAACTAATGAGAATTTTTAGAAATCAAGATCCTATTATTCACACTACTAGAGAATTCTACGATGCATACCAAGCAGCTCCTAATTGGCTGAGAAATTTTTTGTGTGAATTCTATTTACATGGCTTTATAATTCCATTTGAAACAGAGTGGAATTCCCTTACTGTACATTGGTGATATCCATTTGAGATCCCTTATGTCTTGGGTGGCAAATGAAGCAAATTATGGCAGGAAATGGGAAACATATGAAGAAGTTGAAAGGAATGAGCCTGCTCCATTGCACCCTGAGAGTTCAAACCCCCATGCGATGTTAGAAACCTAGTTTACTCTGGCATATGGCTTTAATAATGATACAGCTAGGATGAAAATATTTTATCTTAGGAAATAGGTATATGATGAGTTTCAGTAACAGCCATACTCGTTTTGGAGGCTGTCATACACCAGAATTGAGAAGAGGTGGGAAATATTAACTTTTGGGCTAAGAAGGTCTGAGCCTCATAGTCCCCTAAACTTTACAGCAGCTCTCAAACGATCAAGCAGATACATACAACTGGGACTTCAAAAGAGGTTTGAATTATGGTTGCCATTGAAATTTAGACCTCTTGTGCTAATGTGGCCCCTTTATCCTTACCAAGGTACAAATATCAATGAAGATACATAAGCTCATAGGTATGAAAGGTGGTAGAGTTTCAGAGGTTTTTGTTACAAATTTGGAACTCCATTTCAGGGTCATGCTGCAACCACTGATTTCAAAGAGACCACCAAAAAGTGTAATGCTAGAGGACCAGCATTGGGTTAAGTAGGGGGCAAATGATGAGCGCAAAATATGCTCACAATTTGGTATCTTGGTGTACTTTTACTACCCTCATTTCTGTTGTTTATGGTTGTTTAAACTCTTTAAGAAACCTTTTATTGGGGGATATCCTATAGCAATGCACTTTCATGATTCCTACAGCCTATCATGTTAACATGTCTATATTTATTACCCCGTTTGACTCCCTAAATGACTAGTATATCACATATAGTTTTTGAATGATGAAATAGATTTAAATATGTCATTAATGAATGTGCCATGCACCTTTTCTTCCACATCTGTTACCTTGTGTTTTGCAGGTTGTTGAAGAAAGTATGATCGAGTCAAGCGCAACCGATCTCAGCCTTGCAGTAAAGTCCAATTCCTACAGGACTTCGAGGAAGCTTTGGCAAAGACTCTTTGACCGAAACTTTTGGGAAGGATTTTAAATGTCAGTTAATCTAGAAAGAGTGGAGTGCTAGATTCTCTCTGGATCATGTTGAACGGATAAGCTCATTTATGAAGTTTGTTCCTCAATTTCAGGATACATTTCATATCCATGTCTTTCTCTGTTAGGGTTAGTTAGTTAGTTGTTTTCCTAATTCAAATAAGTGCTCCTCCTATGTGAGTGAGCAATGATAGAAGCATAGTGATAGGAAGGATATCATGTAAGAGTTAGTATGATAATAGAAAGTAGAATCTGTATGACAAGAGACAAAGTTTGTTGTTAGTCTTCATATGAATAGAACAATGTATACCATTATGAGTTTATAAATAAAGTTTGATGAAGTTCTGATTTCAGCACTTGCATAATTAGTTGATGCTTGCTAAGGGGGCCCACTTAGTAAGTATCAGTAGTCAGTTAGTTAGTTGTTTCTTTTCTGTTGATCATCAATTAGATTTCATCTTTGAAGTTTTTGTGCAAACTCAGTCTTATATTGTTCCTGCAGCATCGAGAATCCATCCCTGTGTTTGTTCCTGTAGCATAAGGCCATTTCATAGTTTGTTTATTAGTTGTAGCTGTTATGATTTCTGCTTTAGTTAAATTATAGTTGGGTTAAGAGAACTTTGCATTACCTTCCTATAGGATAGGTAGAATCTATTTTCAGGTATTTATTTTTCATTAAGTTGTGACTGAAGCTAGTTCTTAGTGCACATATAGTGCTACTCCATTCAAAGTATATGTTTCCTAGTTTGACAAGTAAATGAATGTCTATGGAGAGATATTAGTCACCTGCTGGAATGTCCAATTCCTAGGATAGGTTTTGCCATGATTTTTATATCCTTTTGTGGGTGTGACCAGTTATGATGAAGCTATGTAGGTGGATACAAAGGTTTAGTGGGAGCATGGAATGGAAGAAGAAATGGACTCCTTGTTGCAAAATAAGACTTGGGAATTATGCAAGTTACTTGCAGGTAAAAAGGCTTTACCAAATAAATGGGTTTATAGGATAAAAGAGGAGGATGGAGGTAATAAAAGATTTAAAGCCAAATTAGTTGTAAAGGGATCTGCACAAAAGAAGGGTATTGATTTTGATGAAATCTTTTCCTCCAGTTGGTAAAATGAATTCTATTTGTAATGTTTAAAGTATTGTGGCTACTGAAGATTTGCATTTAGAGCAACTTGACGTTAAAAAAACCTTTCTCCATAGTCATTTGGAAGAGGAAATATATATGGAACAACCACAAGTATTTGAGGTCAAAGGTAAGGATAAACTTGTGTGTATATTGAAGAAAAGTCTATATGGCTTGAAGCAAGTAGCTCGGAAATGGTATATTAAATTTTATAGTTTTATGGTTGAGCAAGTCTACAGTCAGTGTAATTCAGACCATTGTGTTTATTTTAAGAGGTTAGATGATGATAGATACATTATCTTATCTTTATATGTTGATGATATCCTTGTAGCAGGCTCTAACATGGATCACATAAGTGAGTTAAAACAACAATTATAAAATTCATTTTCTATGAAGGATTTGGGGGTAGCAAAGAAAATCATTGGTATGAAGATTACAAGAGATAGGAAAAACAAAAAATTGTTTTTATCTCAGGCTAATTATGTTGAGAAGGTGTTGTAGAGATTTCATATGGAAACTATAAAGTTGTCAGTACACCTTTACCTAGTCATGTTAAATTGACTAGGGATTTGTGTCTAAAGACAATAGAGGAAGGAAAAATTTCCAAGGTACATAATGCTTCAGTTGTAGGTAGTTTTATGTATGTCATGGCATGCACAAGACCAGATATTGCACATGCTATAGGAGTTGTTAGTAGGTATATAAGTCATCCTGATGTTGAACATTGGAATATGGTAAAAAAGATTCTTAGGTACTTGAGAGGTACATCCAATAAATTTTTATGTTTTGGGGACTCTGTTGGTATGTGGCAACTGATCATGCTATACTGTATAGCCCATGGTATATTGTACACCCTGGCCCCCCGCCCTCGTCGGGGTCCAGGGTGTACAGTATAAAAAGGAAAAACATGGAAACTACATGGAAACTAGTTACATTGCAAACCTTGACTTTCCACCACCTAGCCCAGAATGAAATACAACAAATTCTATGGGAGGAGGAAAAGAAGAAACTGAAAAAGGAAATTGAAAGTCAGAAATAGGAAATTCTTGAGTTAAAAGAGAAAATGGATGAAATGTTAAAGGTAACTGGTAAGATTATGGAATGCAGACCACCACCTAGAGTTTATGCTCTGTTCCTTAAGGAACAATTCTTCTGATTCAAGTTAATGAGAATTTTTAGAAATCAAGATCCTATTATTCACACTACTAGAGAATTCTACGATGCATACCAAGCAGCTCCTAATTGGCTGAGAAATTCTTTGTGTGAATTCTATTTACATGGCTTTATAATTCCATTTGAAACAGAGTGGAATCCCCTACTGTACATTGGTGATATCCATTTGAGATCCCTTATGTCTTTGGTGGCAAATGAAGAAAATTATGGCAGGAAATGGGAAACATATGAAGAAGCTGAAAGGAATGAGCCTGCTCCATTGCACCCTGAGAGTTCAAACCTCCATGCGATGTTAAAAACCTAGTTTACTCTACCATATGGCTTTAATAATGATACAGCTAGGATGAAAATATTTTATCTTAGGAAATAGGTATATGATGAGTTTCACTAACAGTCATACTCGTTTTGGAGGCTGTCATACACCAGAATTGAGAAGAGGTGGGAAATATTAACTTTTGGGCTAAGAAGGTCTGAGCCTCATAGTCCCCTAAACTTTACAGCAGCTCTCAAACGATCAAGCAAATACATACAACTGGGACTTCAAAAGAGGTTTGAATTATGGTTGCCATTGAAATTTAGACCTCTTGTGCTAATGTGACCCCTTTATCCTTACCAAGCTACAAATATCAATGAAGATACATAAGCTCATAGGTATGAAAGGTGGTAGAGTTTCAGAGGTTTTTGTTACAAATTTGGAACTCCATTTCAGGGTCATGTTGCAACCACTGATTTCAAAGAGACCACCAAAAAGTGTAATGCTAGAGGACCAGCATTGGGTTAAGTAGGGGGCAAATGATGAGCCCAAAATATGCTCACAATTTGGTATCTTGGTGTACTTTTACTACCCTCATTTCTGTTGTTTATGGTTGTTTAAACTCTTTAAGAAACCTTTTATCGGGGGACATCCTATAGCAATGCACTTTCATGATTCC
>VDFB02187674.1:0-23247 GCA_007258455.2 Sequoia sempervirens | reverse complement strand
ATTCTACCTTGCAGGCTTCTTTTCCCATGGTCTTATGAATAAATTTGTTGATCGGACATTTGAGCAGGAAGGCAACGTGTGAGTGGAAGGGCAACATGTGATTGGGAGGGAAAAGGTAACTCCAAGCAAAAATCATGCCCAACAATATTTTGTTTAGGGTTACAGATTTATTCTTATGCATCCAAAAAAAAGCAAAAATTTAATTAAAAAATGAAAAAAAAGGATTGTGGTGTTGAAGATTTTGTGAAATTTTGTGGGGTTTGTTGTGTGTTCGCCTGTGATTGTTTGGAAGAAATCCATAGGCTAAGTTATGGTCCTGGATGCAGCCCTGACTGCACTGGGCCAGAAGCTGACTTCGGAGCAGATCGTACCCGAATCCAGAAGACAGCAGGGACGAATGGGTAACACCGTAACATAGCTTCTCAGTCAGAAACAATTGGTTCTTATTTTAAATGTCCAATACTTGTTTCAAATGCAATACACACTCTTCATATGTTCTACAATAGACCAAAATATTAGCAAGATACACGATTACACAAGAATATAAGTGTACTGGAGCTGATCTCGCAAATCTTCTGTGCAGGGAAGCAGGTACCGATTTATAATTGTAATTTTATTTAAGATCCAATAATTCACTCTTATACTCTAAGTTCCATATTTCTTTGGTACATTGACTATTGGAGAACTGCAAGGGGATGCGCTCAGTCTAATAATTCCTTGTTCCAACAACTGCTTTAGCTGATCCTTGACCTCTTTTGCTTCCATTACACTCTGCCTGTATAACCCAATAGTGGGCGGAGGGCAATCTGACAAAAAAACAATTTCATGCTCTAGACTTCTCCAGTGGCAGCCCTTCAGTTTCTTGAGTAACTCAGAAAATTGCTGCATTAAGTCACTAAAAGCTTATCATGATTAGTATGCAGCACATGCAACCATTGTACATTTGCCTTAGGCTGTTTTTCTTTACCTTGAATTATTAAAAGAGCAAAATTTTTCACTAGCATTAATCAGCCTCTTGGCTTGAGTGGCACTAAGCATGGAGACCTTAGCTTTCTTTATCGTAGCATTCAAAGTGAAGGCTCACCAGTAAGCATCAATTTTTATTGGTTTCTTCTATGGAAGTAAATTTGATCCCTCATAGGTAAATATGGACTACAAAAAATAACTCCACATACATCCAAGAGAATTTCATCTACCAATACTTATCTCTAGAATTAGCTTCCATGCTAAAGTTCAACTTACATCGTTTCTTGATGCTTAAATCCATGCCTTGCCTTAGCCATCCAAGTGAATGGGGCTGCGGATGCTCCATGGTCTTTAAATGCAATTCTTCAACCAGCTTTTGTGAAATAAGATTAGCTTGTGAGCACGTATCAAATAATAAATCTTCCTTCATGTCCTTAATTATGATTTTAATAAGGAACAGCTTGCTGAGCTCTTCCTCTTCATTGGTTTTGGAGCTCTCATCAACAACACACAAATCTTTCTGCACCACATAAGAAATCTTTTCATTGGTATCAGAATAACCAATAATTTCCTTATCTTTATTGATGAAAGTTGTATTGGTGTCCTTTTTCCTCATCTGTGAGAGTGGTAAACCCAGGTGAAGCTTCCAACACCTCTTTTCTGAGTGACCATCCATGTCACAATGAGAACAATGGAATTTTTCTTTATCTTTGCCCGTCTCTTTCTTTTGGACTGAGATGTTCACTTTTTTCTTGGGCTTACGATTGTCTTTATCCTTACTTTTATTATGATCTTGCTGCTTTCCCTGTTTTTCTTTGCCTTATTGCTCAAAAGATGAAGCTCTCTTTTCAGTCCAGCTCACGGTAGTGTGCTTGGGCACATGCTTCATCAATGTCTTTGGGTTATGCCATCAAAACATGCTGTCTGAGGTGTGCCCAAACAGGCCCCCAACATACCTAATCAGAACTTTATTATCCATGACATGTTTTCTCAATTGTACAACCCTCTTTTGAAATTCACTTGTATATTTTTGTATGCTTTGTCTCGCCTTTGAAGGAAGTATTGCCACTGTATTACTTGCTCTTCCTCATGGCAAATGGGATAAAGTTGCTTTCTTAGGAGAGATTGGAAGTTATCCCACTTCAAAATGGGTACGTTTTTCCAATAATCCTATGACAGTACGGACACAGCTTTCATATCATGTCAAAGTGTGGCCTGCAAGTTTGAGCTGTTCATTGCTGTTAAGGGGTGGGCTTGTGAAGATGGAAATAGATTTTCATCTGCAAAATCCATTGGTCCAGCTTCTCAGCATTGATTTCTTCATCATAGTGCTGATTATCAATTTTAGCTTCAGCCTTAAAGAAGCTATCCTTGTTCCGCTTCAGATTTTTTTGTCTCCCTTTCCTCATTATGAGGTTTATCCATCACCAATTTCTTTGTGAGAGCAATTAGAATGGAAATTGTGCTGCCTTGTCTTCCAGCCATTTGAATATCATCTCACCTTCTGCTTCCTCCCTTGACACAGGCTCTTCTTTGCCTTAGCCAAATTCTGGAACCAATTTCAGAATTGTAAGGTTCATGATTTTCACCTCCACTCAATTTATTAATTGGCATGCCACATTCACACACCTCTTTCCAATGATTTAAGGCTCTGATACAATGTAAAGAGCTGAATGATATGCCTCAAACTCTCAACAATACACACACACACACATATTGCTACTCCTTTCAATAAATAATAAATATTAATTCCTTCCTTTGAAATGAACAATAAGTGCAATTCAGTAATGTCCATAACATGCATAAATACTAGAAATGATAACCTTTGAAATGAACAATAAGTATAATTCAGTAATGTCCATAACATGCATGAATACTAGAAATGATAAGGAAAACAGTGAAACACACACAGAGGTTCCACATGCACATAAACAAGAGATAAAGACCAATCTACAGCTGGAGAAATCCTCAAGGGGAATAAAACTCTAGGAGGAGTGCAATCACTTGCTTCATGTCACTAATCCAAAAAGTTTACAAACATTAGATTACCCAATTGGACTCATTGGAGCATACAAACATCAACGTGTTGTTCCTTTATGCTTGCTCTGTGTCCAACTTGAGTAAACTCTGTTGAACTCTCTTCAATCTCCTTCAACAAGCATCACAGGAAGTTTGTACAGAGAGCTAACCCCTCAAAATTGTCAAAACATACTCTAGATGTCCCTAAACCTCCCATGGCCAGTGGAAGGCTAAGAGTCACCCATATGGAGGATTTCAACTTCTTGTCTCTGCTTGTGTCAAGAACAGTAATCCAAAATGGACAAAAGAGCTATAACTGCCAAGATGGAAATGAACCATCACAACCAAACAAATCAGCCATGAGCAAAACAATACAAACAACCAAGAAAGGGAAGTCAGTATTGTAACAATGACACCCATATGAAGACAAAAGACAATAAATTGCTGTTTTGACCAGACATACATTTGTAGAAACTTCCACCTACTCAAAAATTGACAGCACATTCCTTTGGACACCAAAGACCTACTTGCAAAGCCAAAAGAATGTCTTATGCAGCAGAATTAAATATTTGCACAGCAACGAAGACCTTGTGTAAGAACTAAGATCTTGTACAACAATTGAGACTTTTGAAATAATTACTCTCTCCAAAATGATCCCATGGTCCTGGTTGTGACTCAATTATGAATCACTCAACATGTTATAGGGTTCATCAATAAGATGACCCCTTTATTGCAATTTGCAACAAGATGAGATACGAACGAAACTGCTAATTCAAAGGGGTGTCACCTATGAAAATGTCATTGTTGCACCCTTGAATATTATGGCAGCATTAGAAGAGTAAATGTACACCTCCTACACATATTAAACTACTCATTGTCTGGTATTAGTTTTCCACAGTCCATCATAAGAACAAATGTATACACAGTTTAATCCAGAAATATACGTTTGTTCCTACTCATTGTCATTTAAACTAAAGGAATTCATATTAGCACTGCAAAAACCAAGTAAAACTTACTTTTTGCTACTCACAACAAGGCCTAAAGACAAGAATTTTTCTTTATTTTTTTTCAGTTTACACAAGTTGCAGAAGCGGAGGATGTACAGAACTTTTAGTCCTCCTTTGAGTTATGTAAAACTTATATGACATTTAATCAGCTCATTGCAACAAAATTTAAAAACAATCACTAGTTGTACAAACACAAGGAATCTCCATCTGTTTTTCTTGTTTTAGGTTACATGGGGCACAGAAACAGAAGATACACAGAATTTTCTATCCTTATTTGAGATATCTAAGACTCCTAAGATATTATTTGATTAGCACATTGCAACAAAAAATAAAAAATAACCACTAGTTGTACAAACACAAGGATTTTTCTTCTGTTATATCGTTTTGCTTATTTTGGGTTGCATGAAGTGCAAAAGCATAGGATACATAGAAATTGCAAACCTTTTTTGAGTTATATAATATTCCCAATACATTATTTAATTAGCCCATTACAATAAAAATTTAAAAACAATCACTAGTTATACAAATAAGAATTTTTCTTATTTCAGGTTGACCTAGGTGTAAAGTAAAGAATACACAGAAGTTGCAATTCCATAGAGCATTATTTTTATTTGGTATTTATGGAAATGAAAACCAGATTCATGAATGATTTTAATTTAGTTTGAACTTTAAAGTAGAAACTTAAAAAAGGGAAAATGAATGATCAACGGGAAATGGGAGCATACATGAAGGAGTTAATGTTGGTCTACTTCCTCTGCCTCTTCTGCTTCTTCTCGTTTGTTGATTGCAAAAGAGTATGGGCTAGGGTTTTTATACGTTTGTAAGATTGAGGAGCCCTTGTGGGCCTTGCTTTTAGTTTTAGGTTTAGAAAAATTTCAAGTTCTTTAAATTTAAAAGTGGTATTTTAAAATGACATCAGACCAGGTGACCTTCAACCATTCTGGGGATGTCAGGGCGTGTCTGGATTTACCCCCCAAAAGGGGAATGCCCTCAGAGGTGTCCTTGCTGTGCAGATGGCCCCTTGTCAGGGCCCCAGCAATAGGGATGGTGGGGGGATGTTTTGTGCTCATCCTGTCACCTCTGGGATGTCTTTATTCTAGGGAATACCATAAAAGCTCCAGGGATGTGTTCTCAGTGTACACTGGCAAATACTGCTATGCATCTATTTATGGTGACTCAGATCATCAATGCCATAATCATTTTGGCCCTTTTCTGCTAGATTGTCACAAACAACTAGCAGATTTGGCAAATACTGCTGTGCATCTATTTATGGTGACTCAGATCATCAATGCTATGATCATTTGGCCATTTTCTGATTTGAAGTTGTATTTTAAAGGAAGACTCTTATATTTGTCTATTGGTTATCTTCCTCAGTTGGCTTTGATTTAGTGATTTTTCTAACAAAGATCTTTTTTAACTGCTTGTATTAATGATTGCAAATTGCCTGATTCCTTCTGATATTCTTGATGTGGCAATTTTCTTGCAGGTCTGTGTTATGTGGAGGATCAACTGGTGTCTTTATCTTTGGGTACTGCTTATATTATTATTTTGCACGATCAGATATGACTGGATTCATGCAAACCTCCTTTTTCTTTGGTTATATGGCTTGCATATGCTATGGGTTTTTCTTGATGCTTGGAACAGTGGGATTCCGTGCCTCTTTACTGTTTGTCCGCCACATATATCGTTCAATAAAGTGTGAATAATTTCACTTGGCATGGGACATGGTGGCGCTTTCTGGTTCAGCCAATATTGTTGGGTGGTGCAGTTGCAAACTGTAATGGCCATTGGTTTTGTTCCAGGCTGGTGGGTTTTGATTCAGTATTGTATGGTCAGAACTCGTTGTCGTGAAAAGGAATATGGAATACACTTTGACCTAGATTAACTGTTTTTTAATCGTACTTAGATTTCTAAAACTTTAGTGGTAATGTACCAACTATTTTTAAAGAGGTTGCTGAAGAGTAATAAAATTGCGATCTAGGAAGGAGGTCGTTAAATATTCTCATCTAGAAGCAAGTATGGTTGGAAGTGGCCAAATCTTTTCCTCAATTGACCGAAGGCTTAGATATATCAACACTATGCAAGCCTCAGGGAATTTGATTTCTTATTGTTTAGTACAATACTAATATATTGTTTCGGAGACTGGAAAATAACACGGTGAACTATTTCCCTAAGTCATCCTTTGTGCATTTTATGATAAAATCAATAACATGTTAAAATAATTTCCCTCAGAAACGATTTTCATGGTATATAACACATTCCATATGTTAACTTTAATTTCCTTGCTTGCTTGTTAAACTTGCATGACAATGCAAAAGCCGTGTGCTGCATTGTTGCTTCCCTAATGGAAAAATTGTGAAGAAGGGCCGTAAATCTTTATGTGATGTAATAGATAAATAGTTACAATATTTTACTTTGCATTGCTGAGTAATAAATATTGTCAGAGTGTGTACTTCTGGCTTAGCTGTTAGTGTTTTTTACATCAAGGTTTTGGACCGCACTCTATGATCCATCCATTATCAGGAAGAGTATAACAATTAAAGCCAGAAACATTGATTATTACCCATTGCATGATGATGGGTCACAGAGTGTTCAATTTGTGTGGCATTTTATTTAAACCAACAAAGATGACATTCATAATAGTAGAAATTTGGCAAGAAATTTATCATTTTAGATGTTGTAGACTGTAGGAAGTGGGCATAGCATTTGTTCAATAGCTTAACATATTCGTATGGAGTTCCCTTCATAGTTTCAGGACAGCAAATTGCATGTTGTTAAGCCCTTCTGAGATTGTTTTTAATGTTTTTGAATGATTTGAGTTTGTAGTTTACATTCACGAACAAAAAGCTGGCCTTAGGTGAATTTTGATAAATTGTATTGTGGCTCTGCCAAAAAAGTTATTTTCTCCGGGGCAAATCGTTACATATGTTAGAACGTGCCTTATCATTTTATGTTTTTCCACCTCAAGGGCCACCTATAATGATGTATAATATATTTATTTAAGTTGGCTTTGTTATGCACCAATGGCTTCGATGTGTACGTAGACGATAGAATCCACATCTAACTATCTTCATTCATTTTATATACAATGCTATTTGCTTGTTTGCTTTTCTATATCTTTGTCGCTTTGTGCATTTTCTAAATCGCGTTTGATTCAAATTACATCATTTTGATTGAAGGCAATCGTCAATTTTCACATGGTATCAAAGCGGTTAGGAGAGGATCACAATTATAAAGATTTTTTTTGTTTTGTTTTTCTTTTTCAGTAAAATACTTTCTTTGGATTATTACAAATTCATTTTAAATATTTTGTTGATCTAGGCTTCAACGTTGCAAAGCTATATGCTAAATCAAGGTTCTCTGTTTCTAGCAAATCTGTTTGAAGATTCGTGTTCATTGCCAAAAAAAAGAAGAGGAAGTTGTCAAAATTTGTCTCTGAAGAGCATCGTTTGTACGAGTCACTTTTATTCTCAAAAAGGGCTTTGTTCACATGCCAATCTGTTTCAAGGAAACTATGTTTCTAACAAATCTGTTTGAAGATTCGTGTTCATTGCCAAAAAAAAGAAGAGGAAGTTGTCAAAATTTGTCTCTCAAGAGCATCGTTTGTATGAGTCACTTTTATTCTCAAAAAGGGCTTTGTTCACATGCCAATTTAAGGTCCTAGCATCACTTGCTAAGCATAATTGTGTCATTGCCATAGTGCCTAAGGCATTAGCATATAAGCATTCAGCCCATTGCCATAGTGGCTAAGGCATTAGCATATAAGCATTCAGCCCTTCGCTAGCTATGGGGTTCAAATAATATGTGATTCTTAAGCTTCTTCTTTGGAAGAACCCTAAGCCCATCCTTTTTGGTGTCATCAAATTTGGGTCTTGGTGGCCTTACTCAAAAGAGAGTTGACCCCCTTTCATATACAAGTAGCACTTAGCTATCCAATCTTTTGTACTTAATTGATTGGGATTTGATTTTGAAGGATAATTTTTCTTAGTAAACAAGTTCAACTAATCATATTCGA
Source organism: Sequoia sempervirens (assembly GCA_007258455.2). Taxonomy (NCBI): domain Eukaryota; kingdom Viridiplantae; phylum Streptophyta; class Pinopsida; order Cupressales; family Cupressaceae; genus Sequoia; species Sequoia sempervirens. Next base: position 15,240 of record VDFB02187674.1, on the reverse strand, counting down.
CTACTTGTGTCATTGGGTACACTTGCTGAGTCGGTAAACACAACAATTAACAAACAAATTAGAGTGCAACTCATCAAGATATCTAATATTAGATGTCACGTTGGCACAAGTGCCACATTAGCCCCTAGGTGACATCATTTTCTTGAAGGTTGAATTGGTGCAAATTTGCTAAATCTATACCAACTTTTTGAAGGTCATAACTATGCCATACAAAATTAACTCAACGCAGTTTTTTGTACTTTATGCATTAGTTTAGATTTTATTCAACTCAATTAGCACAAAAGACAATGGAACCATTAAATTTAATATTAATCTAGATCAAGTTTCATGGATTAAATTATTTTTCATAGAGGATCAAGTTGGACGTTTGTAATAAGAGTAGTTATGTATGTACATCTCTCAAGATAATTTGGCCCCATCCATATGGCACACCTCCCACTTGTGATCTTGAGGACATGGTTGAGTTGAAGATGAGAGAAAAGTAATGCAAGGAAAGAATTCATGGAGTCGTCACACTATTTTGCAATCCATCAAAGTGATATATACCCAAATTATTGGACAAAGTCAAGGTCTTGTTGGTACTAGCAAGAATTCCTAGGGCAATAGGTAATAGACAACTTTCCACACTCAAGGTTGTTGATTTGGATTGGGTTGACTAGTTCCTTTCAGAATTCAACATAATCCACACTTAAGATTATGGCAACACGAGGGATTTGTCATATATTAGTATTTTATTTATAACCTCTTATTTGATTGTGAAAGTGTTGAATTAGCTTTAATATCTATTAGTTTAGGAAATGCATCACAATCTCAACTAGTTTGAGGTGTCTTTTTGAAACTTTGTAAAGTCATCTACCAATTAGGGTTATGTAGGTAGACCATGAGTGACCATGAACTAGAAGTCAAGGCTTTATTAGAGGCCATTTAAGGAAGCATCACAACCATGGTTGCTAGGATAAGTGGACCATCATAAGAAGGAATGTTGAAAACACATTTAATTCTTTTTGGGCATTGACAATAAAATATGCAAGTTAAAGAGAAGTGACACATGTACTAAATATGTGCCCCAAATTGCTATCTATTTATCACATCACTCATATCAACAAGAAAGTTGAGTTTTATCTAGACAAGTGGGTTATGAAAGACATGAATAACAATTACATATCTTTAGGTTATTATGATTAGTTAGATTAGATGCACAAGATTTGTAGTTTTTATCCATCATGTGCTTCATAAAAGTTTGTTGCTATGGTCATAAAGGTAGATTCTCTTTGGCATCACAGATTGGGCCATACCAAATATGGTTCAATGTGACACATAAGCACTCACAACATGGTCAGAGGACTTCCATTCAACCTCTAAGTAGAGTCAATTAAGATTGCACCCTAGTTAATCACCATTGAGAAGCTTGTTCAAAGAACAAAACTCGTAGATCCATTGAATGTTAGATCTCATACATAGCAAAAATTGTAGACCTATGTGGAATGCTTCACCATTAAGGGTTGTATTTTCTCGCCTTAATTGATAATTATTTTCGATTCTTTTAGATCTATTGCATTTTCAAACTCAAGACTTCAAAGCTTTTGTGCAAATTCAACTCAATAAGAAGAGCAAGTGACTCGAAAGAGGCACATGAATGTATTTTAGTAGAGAGCTAGTTGCAACAATTTGCTACTAACCACAACATTACATGTTGATGTACAATTCACCAACACTCGATAATGGACTGGACTTGTCGAGTGGAATCAATGAGCCATTATGTAAATGGTTAGGTGCATGCTTCATGCAAAGCATATGGATCTTAAGTTTGGAGGAGAAATTGTGGTCTATGCCACACATATCTTCAATCAAAGACCTACTCAAGCTCTCAAAGGGTATACTCCATATGAAGGTTTGAGATAGCAATAATGAAACATTTCTCATATTTGGATTTGATGCTTGGACTTACATTGTGAATGAGTTTTGCCACAAACTAGAATCTAAGAGCCACAAGCATGTCCTAAGTAAGATATAACAAAAATCTAAGGCCTACTACCTTACATGATTTAACTGAAAAATTTCTTCGTAAAAAGAAACACCTTACATGAAAAAATTATTACTTATATGATTTCAAAGTAAAATTTCTCTATAAAAAGAGACGTCTTCCATGAAAAATTATCTCCATATTGTGGGTTGCTTCTAGACATGATTTTCTTTGAGGATTCTCAAGTTGCTCTTGCCTCTATTCCATGTCTTGCTCACAAAGGAGAGATCATTACTATAATTAAAGTTCTCTCGCTCTCTTCATTGGAGTGTACAAATGATGTTTTTCTTTATTGGATCACCCTTGTGAGGTGTTGACTTATCTATTTTAAGAGACCACTATTTCTTATGTATTAGAAAATTAAGTGGTTGATGAGTCCCTAACTATTACTTTCAATAAACGTTAAGTGCCGTGGTTCTATATTGAATAGTCTTCTTAACCGCTCGCTCTTGTTTTCTTGCATACATCTGCATTCAATCTCAAAGATCTTCACACCCGTCATTATGGATCGTCTTGTGGGTTTGTCATCACTCTCCTGCACCTTTAATAGCTTGTCTTCTAACATTCATCCCTAGGACTTGAAGATCTCAGAGAGGATTTAGGAACATACAATCTTTGCATGGCTGTTTGTATGATTTTCCATTCTAGTTATTTCCACTATTTTTCCAGCTATCCAAAGTAGGAAGTCACTAACCCAGCATTGGTTTTATCCCCAACATCTTCCCAACTATTGCCATTCAAGAAGGATCCTGAGCTTCCAGTCATCCGTTGGTTGTTAGCATTGTTTTATCCTTCGTACTATCTCTCCGCTGGCCACATGATTCATCCTTTACTACTGATGCGAATCACAAACTCCCACCTATGTGTGTTCTTGATCTTGGAGCCCTTCGTTCATTCTTCCTTTTGTTTGGTCCTCTATTATTATCGATTGCAATCCATCCCATGCACTTGGCGAGGACGTAACAAGAAGTTCAATTTGTCCATCAATGCCACAATTTGCCAATAGATCCGTTGCTCTATTGGATTCTCTATACACGTCTTAATGATAAGTCTTCCAGCTGCTCATCAAGTCTTGCCAAGATTACTTCTATCTATCCTTGTAAATTTCAATTCTCTATCTTTATCTTTTTTATTGCATTTATACAGATTTGTGAGTCACCTTCGATGTTAATTTGTTTAATCTCTTTTGCTATGCATAATTCCAAGCCCTTCAATATTGCCTTCATTTTTGCTTCGTTGTTGGTGCCATTTTTTAGCTTCTTTGAAAGTGTCCAAATGAGTTTTCCTTCATGATTTCTTTATACACCATGCACCACATTTCCTCGGGTTTCCTTTGAAACTCCATCGAAATTGAGCTTCAATCGCCCACTTTGTGGGGTGATCCATCTCAAAATTTTCTTTTTTTCCTCGGCTGTTCATTATCTTTGTGGCACCACTGAATGAGTATTTAAGACCTTCCCATTGCTTCATAATTTTATCATCCCACATTGTTAATCCATGATTCCTTCTTTCCTGGGCTTTGGTGTTGAGGGTCTCAGTTATGGCTTTAGGAAAATTCACCCTCAATAATTTATCTTGGGAAAATTCATTGCCAACAATTCATCGTCATGAAAAATTCATCTCATGGAAAATTCACCACTAGCAATTCATCGCTGTGGATAATTCATCACATATACAATTAGAAATTTTGATTTATGATGATAAAAATGAAAACATTTTTCAATTATTTTATTTTATTTTAGTAAACCGATTATACAACAATATCAGTCATTTCTATTATTAATGCAGTGGAAATTATTCTTCTGCAAAAAAAATCTCAATTTTTTTGAATTATATATTAAAAATGTTAATGCGATGAATTATCCGCGGCGGTGAATTGCTAGTGGTGAATTTTCCATGAGATGAATTTGTCATGACGATGAATTTTCCTGAATCCCTCAATTATATTGGCTTCAATTTTTCCTAGGATGTATTGCATTCTACTTTCTTTAAAAATTCTTGGGTCCTCTCTTTCCATATTTTCCATATGAGCATCGATGGACAAACCACCCATAGGCCCATCCAGAATGCGTTGAGTTTAGTCTAGGCCAACTTGAAAAGACTGATTTTATCTCATTTAACACGTGCCATACCATTCCAATTTATTGCTTAACCAATCCCAACATTTAGAGGCGAATTCACAGTTAGTGATAGATGGTTTATTGTTTTCTCATTTTTTTGCACATTGGATACCGATTTGGGCCAACAATTCCCACAATGTGTAATCGGTCACCTGTTAATATCTTTTTATGTAGTGTCTATGAAAATTCTATTGCAGTTACTGATTATTAATCTTCTATCTAATATAGATTATTTGACTCTGAAAAATTAATTCACAACAAATATTGAAAAATAACACAACTGCAACTTCACCAATAAAACTCACAGGAATAGAGAAGAAAACATGCACAATAATCAACACAATATTTTTGGACAAATTGTCTGTGGAAAAACCCCGAAGGTAAAACCACTACTGTAGATGAGAAATTTTATTAAACTTCAGCAAATTAAGAGATACATAAACTGCTTGCCTCTTACTAGCAGAGCTCTGGCAATATTCTTCTTTGGAAATTCTTCCCTCAATTTCTCCTGCTGAGATTCCACAACTGTTATCCCCAGCGCTATCACTGCGCCCTTGCTAACACTGCAAGACTATTTGCTCTCACTGCAAATCTACTTGCTATCACTACAAGTCTTTCTCAAGTGTATCTACTTGCTATCACTGCAAGTCTACTTGAGTGTGTGTGTTCTCCAAATGCCCATTGATCCCCTTTTATACTTTTCTCATTGGAAAACCAATGGCCATGATTTAATCTCAATCAATGGCTAAGATTAATTAGACTCTAACAACCCTAACTAATTGGATTCTAGAAGTCTCTAGAGGAATCAATTATTTAATCACATAATTATCTGGACAACTAACTTCTTTCTAGAAGTCTTTAGAAAATAATTAAATAATTAAATAAACATTTCTTGGAAATGGAGACACCTGTCCAAGCTACATAAATTAACAGTGTCGTCCAAGTGAAGGCCCTTGCTTTGGGTAGCACTATTTGGTTCCAACATAGGTTATATGGCCATTGGAAGCACTTTTGTCTAGCCTTTTAAATTTGATATCCCACCTTTGTAGTGTATTGTTTCGATTTCACACCACACCAATTTTTTTTAGTCTGGTTGTGAGTTCCATACAATCTTCTATTGATTTAGTTCCTGCTTCTATTCCTCCTTTGTCTGCCCGTTGGTCCTCAAGTTTTCTATTGGTGTTCATTCCCTCTCAGATCCATTCATTCAGCTTTTGGTTTTATGTAGTATGTGACTCATATCTTTTAGCTCTTCCAATATGTTGTTACATTCATTCAACACCTCAATTTCCACCAATGGTTGAAGCTGTTCCAAGATTCTATCCAAAACTTTGTAGATTTCCCATTATTTATCTACCATGTCAAGTGTTCTGTTATTACCGGTCTGCATTCCCATAGGAACTTCCAAATGTAAGATCCCACGCCAATATTTTCTATCATTAATACTCTACATGGTTCATCTGAGTCTAGGTATTTATTTTGTAACACTCTACACCACAATGATTCTTGACTATTGTACATCTTCAAAATGAGTTTGGCACCGAAAGCTTTGTTCTATGCATCCATGTCCTTAATTCTTGTATCACCATTTTCTTTATTTTCTCTCACTTCATCCCAATTTATAAGCGAAAGTCTCTTGGTTTCTTTTGACCCCTCCCACAAGAACTTCTTCATGATGTCATTCCAATTTTAATACTCTCTTTTCTTGGTCAACCACATACATGACATCTATTGGAATTGCAAAAATCATTGCTTTGATCATTAATATCATTCCTGGTAGTGTGAGCCATCTACCCTTCCATGATTGGGGTTTTCTTTTGACAACCTTTAACTATGTTCTTCCATTTTTTTTTTCTCATCACCCCTTCGAATAATGGTACACCAAGATACTTGGGACTCTCCATATTAAACGCCAACATTTGTGCAATCCTTCTTTGCATGTGCCTTTTGGCATGGAGGAAAAGTATCATCGATTTTTCTGTGTTTATGATCTGGTTAGAGATGATGGTGTATTGGTTTATTGTTTCCTTTATGACCTCTGCCTTTGCCAAATTTGATTCTCCATATAGGATTGTGTCATCAAAAAATTGTTGGTGCGTTAATTGTTCCATGTTTCTTGCTACATTGACACCTCTCCAATTTCCTTCCTCATTTTTATCATTATGTTCAATGTTGCAACCATTATTATGAATAGGAATGGGGATAACGGATCCCCTTGTCTTAATCCTTTATAACTCTCAAAGAAACCATATGACACATTATTGATTAGGATTGAGAATCTCACCGTTGATACACATTCATATATCCAATCTAGCCATTTATCATCAAAACCAAACTTCTTCATTACTTACATTAGGAGCCTTCAACAAACTATGCCATAGGATTTGCTAATGTTGAGCTTTAAAGTCATCACTACATAGAGCTCTCAATTGAGTGGATAGTCTCATTTGTTATTATGTTTCATTCCTTGATTTCTTTTCCAAGAGTAAAACTGCCTTTCTCTGAGGATACAATGATGGGTGACACCACTTTTAATCTATTTTCCATTGCCTTTGCTATTATCTTGCATATTGTATTACGTAGTGAAATATGTAAGGAAGCTAAGGTAGCAAAACAACTTCTTACACTAATCTTGAGAGGAGAATAATGCAAAAAATTTACAGATCTTTAACAATTATAGAAACTTAAACAAAAATAAACACAAATATTATGCATACCACAACACAGTGATTTACATGGGGAAAACCCTTTTAGGAGAAAAACCCTACACTCCAAAAGTTGCCCAATATATTATTCAAAAATCACAAAGATTACAATATACTTGAAGAGCAAGCTTCTCACAGGAGTATCACCAACCAGAGATCTAGAGGCAACACAACCACTAGGGTCAAACCACAATAGTGGTTTACAAATTTTATGAGGAAGGAAATTTCATTTTTCTTTCTTTCCCCAAACTAAACTGGTTCGATCGAACTCAATGGCTTGGCCGAACCAACTTTTATGTTCGACCGAACCCCCAAAACATAAACACAAAAATTAATATTTTAAGGGGTTCGGTTGAACATGGGTTCGACCGAACCCCCTCAAATAAGACATAAAAAAAAAGTGAACTTGTCACTGTCATTTTTTGCCTTTTTCTGCTTTCCCTGTGCTCTATGCGTGCGACGAACGACAAATGTGAACAACAAATGACGAACAAACTCGACTTCATCTCTCTGGCGAACGACAAACTCAACTTCATCTCTCATCAACCCAACTTGCATATCGAGCACCAGGTTTGTCAAATTCGAATTTCATAGACTTCAAAATGCGTTTGTTTGTTAAATTTCTAAACCCTAAATGCAAATTTTTTCAAATTTGTTGAATTGAAACTGTATTTTTTTGAAAGTTTCTAAAGCCTTTTCAACATACACTATTTCTATGATATATTTCTACTCTGTCAAAAAATTAACATGCCCTGTCTATGCTTCCACATTTTGCATACATTTCTACCAGGGCACCTCTAATTTATTTGAGGCATTATATCAAACAGTTCATTAACAAATTTATTTGAGGCATTATATCAAACAGTTCATGGTAATTTTTGACGGGGTATGATAGAAATAGTGTTTCCATTGTATGCACCCTATATCAAACATTTCATTAAAAAATTTATTTGAGGCATTATATCAAACAGTTCATGGTAATTTTTGATGGAGTATGATAGAAATAGTGTTTCCATTGTATGCACCCTATATCAAATAGTTCATTAACAAATTTATTTGAGGCATTATATCAAAAACACTATTGGAAATTTATTTGAGGCATTATATCAAAAACACTATTTCTATCATACTCCGTCAAAAACACTATTGAAAATTTATTGAGGCATTATATCAAACAGCCATTAACAAATTTATTTGAGAAATTATATCAAACAGTTCATGATATAAAGTTTAGGGTGCATACAATGGAAACTTGGATACAATTCTTCATATTTTGCCTTTGAGTCTTATGACATTACTCCAAAAATGGTTGGTGAACTAAATGTATGAATCGAAGAATAAATTTAGAGGAAAGAAACTAGATTGTTTGAATGAAATGTATAATAAAATAGTTCTATTAGGATTAGAAGGAATGAAGGTATTATTAAATTTTCTAGTATTAGGAAAATATAAAAATATGTCCATTTTACTATATATATATATATATATATATATATAACTATTCTTCATATATCCATGTTAAAACTATTAAAAATTAAATTACATAAATCAATTTTAAATTTGTACAAAGAAATAAATGACTTTGACTGCAAATATTTAAAATATAGCTATCCTCTTTGCAAAATCCAATTTGATTTGAGATATTTATGGACAAAAAATATGGATGAGCATGAGCTAAGTAAGAAAGAATAACCTTAATTTATATCTTCCCTCATCAAATAATTTCACGTTTAAAGAGATTCTTAAAGGCATATCCAATTATGAAAAACTATTATATACTTGTTATAACTATATTAAAGTATATCATGAATAAAGTGAAAGGATAAAGAGTAAATCACTAAAAACACATACATAAATCATAGAAGTAAATTGATTAATATAAGGAGATTCAAGTGGTTGGATAATTTTTTCCAAGGAGTGGAAGAGGTTAAGAAGGAACCATCAAATAAATATAATATTTTAAATACTTTAAAAGAAAAATACATTTCCCCTGCTCTAAATTCAAATGGTATTCCTTCTAAGATGATAATAATTGAAAAAGAAGAAAATAATCATTATGAAGATCAAGTACCATTGATAAGTTTTAAGAGATCAAATAAAATATTCAACAACAAAAGAAAAAAGAGAAAATAGTTAATGCTAAAGAAACAACTACAACCAAGCTACTATGTTAATAAATTATCCTCTTATGTAGTCTTCATTTCCCTATAAATTGTGGCCTCCTTGTACAAATTAGCTATTGATCACCATAGTGAAACAAATTTAACATTTTGAAATGGTTAAACATTATTATTATTTTTATTTGTATAAGTATAATTATTATGGGTTCATTTATCCTCTCCTACTCTTCCTAATAAGGTTCTATTTGACAAGCCTCATATAAATGTTAGGGTTCTAACTTCTAAAAATTGAATAGTGTCAACTTAATCTCATTAGACAATGCTCCCCTAGTATTAATGGGGCCAACTTTTTATCTATCAAACTCGGCTATGTTTACATTGAATAAGAATTTGATGCCTTTATCCTGATACTTGAACTAAGATATCTTGGCTCTAATTTTAGTCCTTTTATCTAAAATTATTGGTGACATATCCATTCGTTTAGTTTTAATCATTTATTATTGCAATTAACTATTACAAGGAGATTCTTGAAGCTTGTATTCCATCCCCCCACCATTTTTTATTCTAAATATTTGACATTTTCTTTCAACTTAAATTCTAAATTTTATCCTTAATGCTATACATATTTTTCTAGGATAACACATATTCATTATATTTCACTAAATGTGTTCAGGCATAGAAGAAAAACCTTCAATATATCTTTAAGATAACTTTGATACCATCAAGATAATCCCACCTTTCATTGCATTAATATCAAGGTTAACTAACCCTTCCTCTTTACATGCTTTTCAATTAGAGTATCCTCTAGTAAAAATAGAAACATTAATAGTGTGGTTATCAAAGAGTGTCTAGGGATGCACACATCACTATTATTAATAAATTATAAGATTGTAAGAAATGTTTATGGAAGAAATAACTATCTAATAGAGAATATAATGTATTAGTACATATCTAACTATTACATATTTTAAATAAAGCCCCTTTAAAATCTATCTTATTGCCATTTAATGAGTCAACTAGGTTCAAAATTATTTTCATCTTATTCCCCCAAAATTCATCACCTTTACAACAAAACTTGATTTCATCTAATTTATCTTATTTATTCTCAAATCATATTAAAATCACCACCTTAAACTCTAAGAAATATTTGGTAACTTATTTATTTTATCTTCATTTAGAAAGGGGTGTGAAGGGGATTTAGAACCTTTTAAAGTTTCTTTCAAAATAACTAGGAAGATTTTATTCATTGCCTTTCTTGTTGCTTTTAGGATTAGTGTTATGAATTTTGTGCCTTCATTCTTAAAAATTCTTATATCAACTCATTTAGCATTTCCATGATCTTTTTATATGGGAAAGGTCAACATACAATGAGGTAGACACTTTCCATTTTTTTTATTCCTTAATTAGGTCTTTCTAGGGAAACTTTTAGTCTTTTCGAACACCTTACAAAAATAATGTGACTACCATTTGAGGCCTTGTAGGGAATTAGTTTTGAGTAGTATATATATGCTTTGGGAGCCTAATAAAGGATTATTAGGATTATTTTATATATTTGAACCCATACTATTAGGTTCCAACTATCTTCTTTCCTCACATTTTTACCTTAATATTTTTCTTTGAGGGATCCAATATAGGTGGAGGTGTTATTTATTACTTTGAGAATATAAAGGGTAAGTTATTATTATAGAATATCATGTTAGGTCATTAGGTCATTTATATCATGGATTAAGGGGATTTTTAAGAGAATGGTTTAAGGGGATTAAATTTACCTAGAAATTTACCTTTTTGTGTATCTTTTAAGTTTATTTTTTAGTATGTACATGTATTAAAATTACATAGTTAGATTTTAATTTTTGAAATTTGTACATGCTCAATTTGAATGATGTACATGTGTATGTATCCTAATTTTTATTTTAAATAATCATACATTTAATTTAAATATTTCTTGTAATTTCTCAACATGTATAATATCTAGTTTTTAATATGTTTATTTATAATTTAAACATAGATTCTTGAAAGTTAATTTTGTACTTGTTCATATATTTATATATATGTAGGTTCACCTTTATATCATGGATGAGTTTGATGTCAAGGATTTGATCAATCCCCCACATCCGCCCCCTCCACCTCAAGACCCTCCACCTCCACCCCCTCCACCTAAAAACCCCCCACCTCCACACCCGAGATCTGATGAGGCTTGCTTGCAAGCTCAGATCAATGACAATCTAAGATCCATTGAAGAAAAAATTAATAAAATTTGAAACAAAGCATTTACGCCACCTCACCTAATGCATTTTGCATCTTCGATGCAAAAAAATGTAGATGTTGTTAGGTCTTTGAACCAAATCCTAAGGTAAACAAGGCTCCATCTCATCCTTATGCATTTTGTTCAACCTTGCCTTCCTCTAAAATTCCTAATCCTATAAAATACATAGCTATCTACACATGACAACATGGTGAAAACACAAGAAAATCCTATAGCATGACATGTTGAACCCAAATAACCAAATTCAAAAATAATTTAATCTATAAGTATAAATAATTTGATGGTAGAAACTTTATACATATAAAAATATGATAAATTTGTGATCATTTTTCTTTCCACTCTATAAATTTTTGATGTGCTTAGCTATATAATTGAAATGATTCACTCATAATGTAATGATAAAAATTTAGTATATATGAAAGAAATATTTCTAGACATCAAACTACCATTCATAACTCTCTACATGGAACCAAGAATATTATTTTATTTAACTAAAGAAATTGTGTGTACTTATCTGAAAATTACTACTAATTTTGAATTATATTATAATTTAAAATAAGAGCATCCTAAATACGGGAATAGATAGGTTAATTTTAATGAAATAAAAATATTTTTTGAAAAATTAAATATACGGGAACTCATACATTGAGAAATTGACTAAGATGTAAACTCACAGATGAGAATTAAGACACCGAATAATTTATATACCTTTCTCAATAACTACATTAGAAATTAATACTTGCCTTATATTGTATACCCACCGCAATGACCTCTTGGAATGGATGCATTTAGATGGGAGAAGCATTTGCTAAGCTCATGGTACTTGTGGACCCCTCAAAGGCATGATATATAACACATGAACTTTATTTATGAAATTTGGTCTTTAGTTGTTGGCTTCTAGTATGAATGTTATCTATAAGGTGGAATTCTTAGTTGAGACTCTCAATCTTCCATTGTTGGTTTTGAGTGTGATTATACAATATGCTCGTCAAACTATATTAATTTCTAATTTTAATTATTCAAAGAAGGTTTTGTTTCATAAGAAGAGACCTATGTTCACATATTCCAAGGCATGTTATTATCCACAATGCATGAAACTTCTTCACATCTCTAGCAAGTTCTAAACAGATATAGATTTTCCATTTCCATGGAGGAGATTGATGATTTAAAAAGAAAATATTATGCCATTTATTTCTTGAGAAGTCATGTTTGCATTCATGATTTGCAACTTCCATCTTCATCCAAAAAGAAATTTTGTTATTGTTATGTGCCTGATATTAACAAATCAAAACCTTCATTTGAGCATGATCGCCAACACAAAGGTAAACGAGTGGAAACAAAAGAAAGCTCGGTGAATGGCTCTCAACATGTTGGTGGAAAATCTGCATCTTTTTGAAAGTGGTTTCCTAGTTTATCAGTCTTATGTTTAGTAAGGTTTTGTAATCTCCACTGTGTTATGTATTCGGGTCACGGGTATATCTAGTATGATGTCTTCTTTTGGGTATTTTGGGTGTATAAAAGAATGTGCATATGTACTGATGTATTCAACCAATGTGCTTTTGTAACATTGTAATAAGACAATTGGTCATATGTACTAGGACCTCACTGGTCTTTTTGATATTTTGTAAAATTTGTTACTCGGACTACAACTGGGGGTTTTCTTGTTGGTTCTTTCCCACCAGTATGTCTGCCTGAACCAGCTATATGTAAAATATTATATATAAATAAAATTATAAGTGGTCTTCCACTTTTGCTTAAAAAAAAAAAGTTCTTGTAAATGTCCACATCTTTTTCCTTGACACAATTGCTATTTCTTAAAATATTTCTTATCATTTTTCATAATGTTGGTCAATACTTTACTGTAAATATTCTATAGTCATGCTCTTAAATGTCATAAGAGGGTTTCATCTTATAAAGCTATAATAATATTATATGCTCTTACAACATCTTAGGCACCTCCCTTGAAGCATTCAACAAATGACAAATAACCACCAACACAAAGTGAGATGCCTCATTTCCTAATATGAGGACAAAATAATAAATCAAAATATTAGGATGCAAGGTTGACCCACCTTTCCCAATACTTGGCTAAGTTTATCATTTATTGAGGAGTGGATCCCAACAACAATTGTGCTTAGTGCTTACTACTAATCCAAGGAATACCTATTCATTTTTTCTTTATTGTATGCCTAATGACTCCTCATCTCAAGTTAAATTGTGGCAATGGATTTTATGTCTTCCCTATGCGACTAAATGTATTACAAGGAGGTGAATATGATATGCGGAAAACCAAGTTGGTTTAGTTCTCATAAACTCTCTAAATAGAAAAAATACCTTTGAATTCCTACATCCTAACTAGAAATACCATGAGGGGTTTTGGGATCCATTTTAATAAAAAAACTATACCGATCACTAGTTCATTTGGACCAACTAAAGAGATGGTGAACTAAGGGAAACTTAGTTGTATTGATAGATTAAAAAACTTAGTTATTTCTCTTCCATTGTCCCCTCTCCACAAAACACCCTTATTTAAGTAGATCTCTATTAAACCTATCTCTACATATCACCTCCCACCTCTTTAAACTTTTTCAAACTTCTTATTCTCTCATACCTCCACAATCTATCCTTTAGCTCAACACTGCCTCAATCAAATTGATCACCTGTTTCCTCTCTAATATCCCTTGGTTGATGTTCCTAGACCATCAAAAAATGGTATGGATACAATTAAAGCATTAAATCTATTGCACCACTTACTATGATCTTGAATAAGAATATATGGCTAGAAAGAGATCTAGAATGGAAAAAAAATATGGATCCAAAATAGAAAAAAAAAAAACTTGTTTTGGCTTTAGCACTTACTAATAACTTTTCTACAATGAGTGGTTGCTTCCGTTGAAATAAAACTTAGAAGATTTGAACTTAATTGTGGTAGAGGATCTTAATTAAGAGATAGGCTACATTGGATGAAAGGATATAAGGGATACAAATTATTTTTTAGTTTGATTAGTGAGATATTTATAACAAGTATGCAATATATTTAATCATATAATTATTTTTGTAATAGAGATGAATAATTAAATAAATGATATAACAATATATAAGAGTTAGATAAAAAAATTAAAATTAAATATATTAATAACAAATAGTGATACTCTTATTGAGGGTAATATAAAGGGGGGTCATCATACTAAAATAAGTCGCAAATAAAATCACCTGAGTAAGAAAAGTATTTTATTGATAATCTTATTAGGGATGCTAAGATGGTAATAAAATTTTTGCAAGCAACAACGAGCTAACAAATAATAGTGTTTATGTGCTATGTAAACATGATATCACTATCACATTAACATTTCTATTATGAGTAAAGTTTAATATTATTTGTGAGTAATAAAATTGATAAAATGTTTGTATTAGATAGAATTGATAGAATGTTTGTATGAGATATTTATAACAAGTATGCAATATGAAGTCAAACTTTATTAGATTTGATTCTTAATAAATTAGTTTTAACAATTCAATTTATAGCTTTATGCAATCTATAAGTTTAAATAGTTTGATGGTATCTAAACTTTATACATATAAAAATATGATAAATGTCTGATTATTTTGCTTTCCAATATATAGTTTGTTGATGTTCTTGGCTATATAATTCAGATGATTCACTCATATTGTAATGATAAAATTCATCCTCATATGGAGGATTTTATATTATCTTCCATTAAATTCATCTTCTTTATGAGATTCTTATGCAATATTGATATTCTAGTGTGAATTCTTAATTTTAGACATATCTTAACTAGATAAATTTAGGTTCAATGAAGGCAATAAAACTTTTTTTTCACTTACATAATCCTATCTTGAAGCTCATTTATGTTAACAACTATTAGATTAAATATTTTTATCCCCAATTATTTTAAAATAATTTTATACTAATCTTTGTATTCTTATTCTTTCTTTCATCGTTTCATTTAAAATTTGAACAATTTAAGGATGCTATGTTATAGAT
>VDFB02187673.1:0-20371 GCA_007258455.2 Sequoia sempervirens | reverse complement strand
GAGTTTGACAAATATCCTTTGGATCAAACCCTCACCATTGTTTTTCTCTTATTGCATTTTCCACGTAAATTTGATATTTCTTGTGTTGATATTGCTTTATGTTATCTACACTTCATGTTCATAATTAATAGCAAAATAAAGTGGATTTGAAGTTGATAAGTGTTTGATATTTGTGATTGTGTTTGGTGACAATTGATTAACCCCCCCCACTCTTAGTTGTCTTGTGCCTTTCAATAGTGTAGCACCTTATTAGATTTATTGGGACTATAACTCTTGGTATGGTTGAAATGGGTACACACCCAATGAAAACTAGTTCTCACTAGTCCTTGTGTGTTTCTCATTTTTCTACTCTTTTTCAAAGGCTCAACTAGTGAATATTGAACTTCACTAGCCCATGGTGCCTTTGGTTCATGATTCACTTAGAAAATATTGGACTTTGTTAACCTGTGAGTCATGAAGATCTTTGGTATAGATTCTAGTAATATTTTTGCAAAGATTTATAGTCTCTGATTGCCATATCCTACTTTTATGATTGCATTTTCATTGTGTTTGCATTTTTTGTATGTGTTGTGTTTTTTTCATGTATGTTTGACTTTGTCATGTTGCATTCCATACATGTGTGTTCCTATGCCCTTATGTTAATTTTTTCATGGGATCTTGAGTCTTGGGGGATTTTTCATTCCCCCTAGATTCATTTTCATCCCATCTCTTCAACATTTGGATAATTGAACCCCTCTTGAAATATTTTTCTACTTTAGTGTGAGTATAAGTGCAATTTCATATTCTCACTAAAGTGAGGGCTAAATGTAGCATCCTAAATTATCACCCTTGACAATTTCACATTATGTTTTTCTCCCCCCTAAGTGATTGGACCTAATTGTACACCTATTTTCCTAAATCACACATCCTATGACCCATTTTAACATTTATCAGGAAATAAAATATAAATGATCTAAGTACACACTTAATATTTGGCTCCTAAAACTTTGAATTCTTAAAATTGAGGGATTTGGACTAGGGTGTCCTTACGCCTTGGACTAAGTTATTTTCATCAAACTTTGCTCCCATAGTTTCTTGGAGTTTTCTCATTAATTCCATTTCAATCCACACCAAAAACAATTAAAATTCAAATATGAGTGTTTTCTTCATCAAAAAACCTAAAAACCTAATGTAACTTCATGCCCTTTTTTGCACCAAACTTGCAAAAAAAGAAAATTTTCCAAGACTTCAAAGCCTAAGTTGGTAACTCACTTACAAACCCACTTGGGTGGGCTAAGAGGTTCATTGTAATAATATTTTTCCCTTTTACAATATTTGCAACCAACTTAAATAAAATTACTAACTTTTGACCTCCTAGGACTCCTTAACAAATTCAAATATTTAAACATAGTCTTTTGGAGGGAAACTCCTCTAGACCTCATTACATACTCAAAAGGATCCCATTGATTGGGAATCCATGCTAAAACACTAAAATGGACCTCTTCATGAAATTTCTCAGCAAAATCCAAAACTTACATTTTCAAGTTGCTAGATGCTCCTGCATCATACTCCCGAGGTGGGAGAAATTTGAGTTTCATCTGAAATGATGGTGTTTTTTTTCCTTATTCCAATTGTGTTGTATTCTTAGTTTTTCTCTAAACTACTCATTATCATTTATATGCTTGGCTTTATCAGCTCTACGTTTCTTGGTTTTCACTCTTTTGTTTCACTCTTCCTTCTATTATCTTCTCCTTCATATCTCCTCCTCAACTGCAAGGCTCCAAAATTCTATTTCTCTTTCATATGCATCATTACTTCCATCCATTTTTTCATCCTCTTCATTCTCTCCATGTTCTACACCTATATAAACATTATCATCAACATACAATGGATTAAAACCATGAGGCCAATGTGCCTCTTCACTATCTCCTTGTGCTTGATTTCTTGTTTCTTGCTTTATCTCGAATATACCTATCCTCTTATCAACTTTCTTATCATCACAAACTTGCTAGTTCCTTGATTGTATCTCTTTCCAATGGAACTTTGTATACATATCTTCTTGAGAACATTAAGGTGTTGTGGCAGAAATAGGTGATGATGTATGTGGAGGATATTTAGTGACATTACCTTGCAAGGATGCTTACATTTCATCATCTTTCTCTTCTTTTGTTTTTTAACCTTCTTATACTTTTTCTTCCTCTTAAGGTTCTCATGTTCCTCTTCAGTAGTTGGCATTATACTCTTCCCACAAGTGAATGTGATCTTTCATCCCTTCCTTGTGGAAGAGGGTGGAACAATTTCCTTGTTCTTGGTTCTAAGTTCTTGTTTTATGCTTGTTTCTCCTTCAGATTCTTCGCCCTCATAACCTATCTTAAAAGGCTTCAATTTAAGACCTTTCCTCTGTGGCCATACATCAGTATTACTAAGAACCAGAGTAAGCCTTTGTCAGATAGATGTATTTTCCTTTTGAGACCATTGAATGAGATGAAAAGGCTAGATTTCTACCTCCTCTTCATAAGTAGTATTCATAATATCACTAGTATCTTCTATATCCTTAGGAAGATTCGCTAAACCAAGATCAGAGATCTACTCCATAGTGAGCCTACAATAATCCATCTTTCTGGCATCCTCTTCATCTCTACATTCTTCCCAAATATCTTCAAATTGAAATGCATTTGTATGAATATTTTTAATCTTTCTTTTCATTCCTCTGTAATAAAAATAAAGTCTTCTTTGGTAAGTCCTTAGAGTCATGATTTGTATTATTTATTGTACAGATTTAGACTTAGGCATTGTTTATATTGAATACCTTCCAATGGTAATCAAAAACTTGAACCATAACTTACGAATAGCTTGTCACTCATTATGCATAGAGATAATCTATCTACATAGTTCCATAAATATAAATTTGTCAAAAGGATACCTTGGCAATATGTAAGGATATCTTGTGAAGCAACCCACCCTAAGATATGTGAAGTTAGGGAATTTTAAGAAGATGCATCTATATTTATTCATTACTTCTCATGCCTCCTCTAAACTCTTTTCTTCTCCAGTGATAGATCAAACACACACAATAGTGGTGGAAAGAAAGCATCATTTACCATCCTAAAATGCTTAATAATTCATTTTAGAGTGATTTGAGTATAATAATTGTGCATAGATACACATCTTATTTATACCTTTGTTTTCAAACCTGGATACTACCTCATTACTGCTGCAACATATACCAAGTATGAAGTCATGTAGAACTTCAAAGTAGAGTGTACCTTTATGAGTTGATCATGAATTTTGTCACTAATTTGTGCACCCTAGTAGATGTGTTGCTTCTTTCTTCTGATAATCTTAATGTATTCATACATTCATTCTTGAAATGTTGAAGAAGCCAACAAACTTTTTACTCTACTCAAGAGATTAATCAAATCACTTACATCCTCCACAAAGTCACTACGAGGAAATATTTTAGGCCATCTTGCAATGCTATACCTTGGGTTCTTCAACCACTTTTTATTGATTAACTACTTGGCCAAATTCTGATTTTTATCATAGGTTTCTTGAGCATGTCGAATGGTGAGATCTGTGTAAGTTTCCGTATTTGAGACTTGAAAAACCATGGTGAAGAAGTCAACATCAATCCTCATCATCACATGACCTAAGGAGTCCTTGACACTTCTATCTTCCTTGACGTAGTGTGAAGCTACTTGCAAGAAAAAATATAGGTAGTGAGCTGCTACTGGAAACGAAGTGACCAGATGAATGTTACTATCAACAATTGCCTCCAACTCTTTGGCGAGAGGTTGCTTCTTTGTTCTTTTAACAAAATCATCCATATCTAGGTGTCTAATCTCCATATCTTTGATTTCATCAGTCTTACGTGTAACCATTATTGGGGGATAAACACCTTGATATTTGTACTTCATGGTGGTTGTCATGATTGATGATGAATATTCATCAGTTGTCATTGAATGTACAAGGAAATACTGATATCTTGATGAGGAAAACCTTGATGAATGCCTCAAAGGAGATGGAAAAATACTACAAGGAAACAAGGGATTTTTCCAATTTTAGACGAATATGCATTTGTCCTGAGTAAGGAATAATAGGTAAGTATAATGGAGCAAGCGAATGTAAGCAGTAGAGTGGAAAAAATCAAGTGAATGTAGGTGAAACAAAATTTGAAAATGATTTCTAGAAGTTCTTGGGAGTTATTGAAATTTTTTACATTTTGTGCAGGGGCCCTGAATTTCAATGCCACTCCATGTTGAGGGATAGTTCATTTGTGCATTAGAATTGAAAATCAACACTTGTGCACTCAAGAGGGGTAGACCATTTCATGTTATGACACTGAAAATAACTGCCTATGCATCTTAGGGTAAGTTTCATGTTTGTAGGAGTAGTGGAAAACTCCACTTATACACCATAGGACTTAGGGATTGGAAAGAAGAAATATAATGGATGGATTTTCACCATTGTGGCATATATTGGAAGATCTCTTTATGTAAATGCGGTGAAAAAGTCTATCTCTACATCTAAGGACTTACACTTCATAGATTAGCATGTAGTGGTGGGATTTTTCTCAACCTTTACATATAGAGACATGCATTAACAGAGAAAATCCCTACCATTACATGTATGAAATAACCAAGCATCAGAAAAAAATGTTGAAAGATATGGAAAATCAAGTTCTCGTGAGGTTTTCCAGTGCAAGACATAAGAAGGAGAACTAAGATGTATTGCCGATGAAATTTTTTGACAATGCATCTATCAATGTTAATTTACATATTTACAGAGGTCAAGTGATATACAAGTTTGTGGGGTCAGGAAAAATCCTGATCCTTGTTGGATGTTGTGGTTTTGTTGCTGATATGTGGTGGTCATTAATGTCAACACTATTAGCATTGGTGTATTTAAAGCTGCATATGTCGAGGATATTGAGAAAATTGAAATAAGAAGTGCTTCAGGTTGTCAGTGGAGTAGTGAAGTTCAGTCTGTCGATGTGATTAGCATATTGATGATCAATTGTTGTGGACTAAAGGGTTTCTTGCTGAGTGTGTCTAGATTATCCATGTCAAGTTTTAGAGATCCGTGTGAAGTTTTGGTCAAGTTATGAAGATCTATATTCTAACATTTGTTTGTCACTTCAGCCTATGTTCTTGAAGGAAGATCATGTGATTTTTGTAAGTTCAGTTGTTGCGGATGTTTCTCTAGTGTTTCATGGTGTTTGTGAATGTTTCTAGTTGGTGCTCGTGATCCAAGATTTTTTCTTGCTTGTTCATGGCTGACTAGGTGTTGAAAATTGTTGTGGATCTTCAAGGAGAAATTAATTGGAGTATTTTTATGTTGGAGTTGTTGTTTCGGGTCTCCACTATGTTGTGGCCGACCTTGGTGGATTCACATGTAAATCATTATGTATTTTGGATTGATTATTTGTAATTATCTTATTTTTTCTTTGTAGCCGGCTGGTAGCAATGTAATTCCATGGTGTAGATATATAAGGGTGACTGTTTTGTCATTTGAAGGAATGTGTGCATGATTGAAGTGTGTAGTGTGTGAATATTGATCAGATCATTCAAAGGTAGAGCAGAGTGTGAAGAAGAGTGAAGAAGAGTGAAGAAGATTGAAGAAGTGCTCATGTGCTTAACTGGAACTGTAATCCGACATTAGCTTATGCTATTTTCTTAGTTCACAATCTAGATGGTTTTAATCTGAATCTCTCTTGGGCAGTGAGCGCTCTTGTAATTGAGTAGTGATCTCTAGGCAGTGTGCCTGAATGCATGTGCATTCCCATTGATACTTATTTATACTTTTAGCAAGGTATAATATTATGAACTGACCTCCACCGTGGTTTTTCCTCTAACAGGGTTTCCACATAAAAATCTTGGTGTTCTCTGTGTTTCTAATGTGTTGATTGTTTATGGTTTATTGTTCATTCATCATATTTGAGTGTATACACTTGAAAATGGTCATCATATTCAATTAATTGAATACAACCTATTTGATTAATACTTCAACTACATATAAATAAGGTCTTACTTTATTTATATTTATCACTTTCCTTTTAATTCTCCTAATTCACATTCTTCTAAATTAAATAAACAAAAAACCCTAAACGTGTTTATTTAATTAATCTTCCCTAATCCTAATTAAGAATTAGAGCACATTTCTACAAATTTTTGTGTGCCACCTCATAAAGGTCACATGAAAATAAATAAGCCTAATTATTAATTAGAATTATCCTCACACACTTCCACCAATGAGAAAAAGCACATGGCTTTATTCCCCCACACTTCCAACAAATTTGGAGCACATGGGTCTTTGTTTCACACACTTGGGAATCCCATACATTTGGCATGCTTCCAATTGGTCAAAGGATTCTCTCCACATACATGGCATGTTGTCCTTGGTCAAGGGGACAACATCCTGATTCCTTTCATCTCCATTGTCTATCATTTCTCCTTTGAATCTAGATCGTTGATGGGTGCCACCTCAGAAAATGATTGAGAAACCTTATAAATACACCCTCTTGCCTTAGCATTTATCATCCACCTTTTGAGTAATGTTATAATGCTATTTTGAAATGCAAATTGGAATAGTGTTATAATGCCATTTTCCATACACTTTGAGTATTGTTACCATGTAGGTTTTTCATAGGAGATTGGATCTTTCATTGAGTCTTATACTTAGCTTTCGTATCATGTGTTACTTTGTATTCTCATCTTAGATTAATTAATTGCTTCATAGTTACATTTATCATCTCCATTGCATAATAGTTACATTTTAGGTTAGTTTGCTTTTTTGTTGCATTTGAGCATATGCATAATCATGGATAGCTCACTATAGTTGCATATCATCTCACTCATCTCCACTTGTTCATCTATCATCAGCGTCATCTTTCATTATCGTTGCATCCATTATCCTTTACATCATTTTGTTTCATTTATGAGCATACCACTAATCATTCCAACAAAAAATTGCATACCACTAGTCCTTCCACCACACATTTGCACATTGAAATCATCTTAGCTTGCATATTAAGCATCAAATCTCATTTTCTAGGTAGTGATTTTAACAACCTTTGTTCCCATAGAAATCTGAGGGCCAAACGGTTTAATAAATCCCTAGAAATAGAGAAAAATGATACGTATTTGAAAGGTTTTATTTTATTACGAATAGAGTAGTTTTACTTGCTTCAAACTTTGAATGTAAACCATCTCATTAAGGTTTGTGTTGACATTAGAATAACTCACTCTACACATTCGACACACACACAGAATGGCACCCACCATGGGGCCTTTGCCTCACTTATTACTAACTTTTTTGATGATTTCATGATTGTAGGTTCAAGGTTTATGACTTTAGAACATTTTGCACCAGTTTAGAGTCAATTATGAGCTGTTTCGAGGCATTTTTGGGCTATTTTTAGAGTTTTGGCTCCTCTTGCCTTTTTTTTGGCGCCTCTTGCAAGTAGTGCATAGATCATTTTCAGCTATTTTGAGACCATTCTGGCTTGTTCTGAGAGTTTTGGAGCCTCTTGCCTTTGTTTTGGCACCTCTTGCAAGTTGTCCCAAGACTGTTTTCACCTATTCCAAGACCATTCTAGGTCACTTTTAGAATTTTGGCGCCTCTTTTCAGAGTTTTGGCACCTGCTTCAAGTTGTTATGGGATTGTTTTTACGTGTTTTGGCACCTCTTACACCTATTTTTGCGCCTCTTGTCAGAGTTTTCATGCCTTTTTCATCTTGTTTTAGGATCCTTTTCACCTTTTTTGAGACCATTTTGCACTGTTTTTAGAGTTTTGGACCTTTTGTCTCTGTTCGGGCACCTCTTGTCTCTATTTTGGCACCTCTTGTGGTTTATCATAAAAATCAAAAACTCACATTCTGTGTTGTGCATTTGCAAGCTTTCCCAGATTTGTTGTGAAAGACTCAAAACATAATCTACTAACATATTGCAGGGGTTGGACGTTATTTACTTATTTCCTTTGGTTAAGGTAGGAACATAGCTTAATTAGAGGAAAATGAACACCATGTCTTTTGTATATGATGAATGGTAGGCATATGCTCTCCCCTTACTAGGTGATCCAAAAAGCTAGACCCATTCTTGTTTATGTGCGAGTGTAAGTAGAGTATGGCATGAGTTCTCCCTTTATTCATGTGAAATAAAGATCAATAGAACTATGGGTATACTTGCTTGATTTTTTTTTATCCTAGAGGGCTTTCCTTTTGGGAAAAAGTAATCACCCAAGGGAATGACCCAACTGGTAACACGCTAAAGCCAAGCGACTTCCAACCAGGATATAAATGTGGATACTTGAGGAAAGTTCAAGTATCACGAGGATAATTCCGACGAGATGGATCAAAAGGGACTCTCGCCATATGGATTATCCCCCATGAATGGAATGCCCACATTAAAAACCTTGTTGTAGATTTTCCAAAATCCTTTATCTATTCTTTGGTGTAGCAATGGTTGTTGCCAAGGCATCCACATTCTCCCAGTTTTTAGTAGAGGTGATCAATTTTCCAAGGGAGTTTCATGGGGATGTGAAGCTTGGTTGGCCTGAGAAGAGAGTGCACTGTAAGGGGGAGCCCATGCAACCAAGCTTCTAAATTGACTCACTAAAGATAGTGCGGTTGGGGTAAAACCCGCGTGGAATCTAAAAGAATATAGTCTTACACATCCATAAGAGTGTATATTCTGCTTGATGTGTCTTCAAAATGAAACTCAAACAAAACACCATTGAAAATGTTACATTTTGAAAGTGAAAACCTTGATTCAGAACTACATTCATTGAGGTAGACAAGTTAGTAATTTAGTTCCGTCCATCTTCAAAAAATCAGTTCTTCTAGTAGTGTTCCAACATTCGTTAGAAAAAATAGAGTCATAATATGTGGTTTACATGATGATTTCACAAAAGGTCAAGATTATAAAACCAAAAATCAAACCTCTTAGTCCAAAACAACATAAAAAATGTTTGTCTATGATTTATGACTTTAGAGAAAGTTTAACCTTCAATTTTTACAAGAGAGCATGCAAAAACAATCTAGAGTTATAAATGATGTACTATTGTCAAAATCCAAGACTTTTCCAACGTTTTGAGTACCTTAATTACATCTTTTGAGTCAAAACTTCAAGTCCAAGATCGTTCCTTAAATAGCTTAGAAGCCTAAACGTTGTCGAAATGGACCTATACAAGTGGAAAATTTCAAATTAAGCCTAGATATAAATATTTCAAGGTGCCTAAATCATCACTACCTATCACATATTTGAATGCAAAACCTAGTTTCATCTTTGGGATTTGTCATCCTTTAATCACGAAACTATGTCATGCAATCAAATCAAACTTGGTCTAATTAATAGAATTTTTCATTCTATTTGACTTAGTTGTAATCTGTGGCACTATTTCAAACCTAGATCAAAGCTTAGTTTAAACCCTAACACTTGTATGCCCATCCAAACAAGATCACAAAAGAGGAGACTTAAGGACAAGGAACTTGGAACATCCAACTTTGAAACGAAAAACATAGGAAGTCTGAGTAGTGAAGCTTTTGATATCAAAACTCCCAACATTGAACCTAAAAATAGTGAGATCCCTAGCAACATGGTTGATGTAGAAGAAATCCCTATTCCAGGACTCAACAACACTCAAGGAGAAGAAATAAGCGATGAGGATATCTGACAAGAAAAACAAGACCCCAATTTCCATAAGTTTTTGGAAAAGATTTTTGAAAAAGATGGGGAAAAATACCTATTAATGTTAGCCAATCAAGGAGCTAAACTTCCCCCTAATTTTGACATCAACATCTTAAAAGGACCTCTCCAAAAGTCTGAGAAGGAAATAGAGCAAATGGTTACTTTAACTCACCAAATGAAAAACCTTCAACAACAAATTCTAGACATGCAAAGGGGAACTTCGAAATTATACTTGATCAAGGACATTTTTCCTTATCCCTTTAATCCATCCATCAACATGATTCCTTTCCCTAAATGTAGTGAGTTTCCAAAGTATGATAAATACAATGGTACAACTGATCCATTAGATCACGTAAGGGAATTCTGAACTATGAGTCTAGAATTTTCGCATGAGGAAACTTATTGGATGAGACTATTTCCACGAAGTCTAGGAGGGAATTTCCTTGAATGGTTTTCAAAGATTACACCCCCATAAACACATTTGAAGAGTTGGTCAATAGATTTCTCACTCAATACTCTTATAATATCCAACATGATATTACCATGAAGGACCTTTGCAACTTGAAACAAAAAAGGGTGAGTCCTTCCTCATTTTCTTGCAAAAATGGAGAAGATTGTTCACAAGGTATTCTCGTCCTATGCCCGAAAAGGAAAAGATAGATATTTTCATTGATAACCTAAATGATGAGATGAGTTATAGGTTGGAACTGCAATGTACCCCTACCTTTGAAAAATTGATTGAAAAAAACATTAAAATCAAAGAAGCCTTAGTCAAAAGAAGGGTCATTAAGGTATACAATGAAAACAACTCATCCACTTCCTCTAACACCTACAACAGTGGGGAAAAACCTAAATTTTGGCAATGGAACAAGAACGTGGGTAACAATGAGGTCATAGCTGAAAAAAAAAATACCAAACCCGTATTCAACTTAACAACAATTGCCACCAAGACTAGTCAGACCTGTAGACACATAAACATGACCTAGGCCTGCAACCTTCATTTTTACCACTTTCGTCCTAGCATAATTGTGACATTTAATTATGTCCTTGGTCCACATTTGACTATTGATTAAATAATTCATAATTATTTAATTAATTCATGTCCTTTCATTCTTCATGATTAGTAAATGAATAAATTTTATTTATTTATTAAATATGTCATTAATTGTCTAAGTCTTCCCTTAATTAAATAAATTTCTTAATTTAGTTAATCACCCTTTTTTAGTCACTTCTTCCTGATTATTAAATAAATAAGTTTTATTTATTTATTTAATATGCCACTAACTGTCATAATTAAATGAATTAAGTAATTTATTTAATTATTAGTCTTATCTGCTAAATTAAATAATTAAATTTAATTATTTAATTTCCAAATTTGATATTCCTCTCGTTTTAAATAAATTAAATTATTTAAAAAGTCATCGCATTATTAACTGTCAGCTCATTTTGGTAAATAATCTGAAAATTGATTGTTTATTTCTTCACAAAATTCACATTTGGAATTAATTTAATTCCAAATTGGTAACTTTCCTCCATAAATCAAGTGATCGGGTAGATTCTTGATCTTTCAAAATCTGATCTTCAGTCCAGTCTTTATCTTCTTCATTTTCAAAAATCTTTATTTTTGAATTAATTTTCTCATTTATTCTCTATCGCCGATTCAATCTTCTAGATGGCATCTCGATCGCTCGATTAATGACTTTACCCTAACACTAATTAGGGGTTGTCAGATTTAATCTGGGCCTTTGATTTTAGGTCTTGGTCAGACGTCAATCTCATCCATCCATTCAAAATAGAATTTTCTATAAAATGCCATTTTCCTCTCATTTTTTGATTACACAAACATATTACAAAGACCCATTACATACTTATGCACTGGACTACTTAGATTCATTCATAGCAATTGCAACACTTATTGTCTTTATTTTGTTAAGTCTTGGGCATATTTAGGCATTGTCAATCATAGTCATAGGCATAGAAATTTGTTCAAATCCTTCAAATCTTGGTGTAGGACTTAGACTTGTATTTCCAGATTGCCCACATGTCGAATATGAGGGCAACACATCAACGAGCAAGGTAGAAGGTGTTAAAAAAGTGAATCATGGAGGTAACGACAATTAACAGGTATAATTGTTCTTTTATTTACTTCCATTGTGTTTTGTAATTGATTTGGGTTACTTAGTCTTTGCTAACATTTAATCAAACCTAAAAATAACCCTTAGTTACATTGGTGAATCTGACTCTATTTTTCTTGTTATTTCCGTACGGTTTTTGTGTGTTTTTTGTCATTTTTGCAGGTATAGGTACAGAGCGACGCAACTATTTTTTTTAAATCATGACGCATATGATGTGTCACGACACATTCACAGACCCCAAAACCGCAATTGCTCTGTCATGCCGCAATCATGCTTAGGAAAGCCGTAGTTGAATTACCGAGCCGCATTCGATACACAGAGTGACACAATCGCTCTATCATGACGCATTCGACTGGTAACATTTTCTGTTGATTTGCTTTCGGTTTTCTTTTGTTTTTTTCTATATTCTTTTTATTCTGGTTATTTCCCGCATTTTGCCTAGCATAGGTTTGGTGTTACTAATCAGGATTTTTAGCATTTGGTAGTTACTTTTCGAGGGTCGAATAAAAAAATTCAAACTACTCACGTGTGGTCTTGCAGGTTCAATCGTCAAAGACTGAACATCAAAAGAATGTGCCTATCTTTTTCTTAGTATAAAACACATTTCCTTTCGGTGCAATTAAAACGAACTTGTGTTTTACTATGTCTGAATGTGTTTGCAAAATGGTAGGTGAGTATGCTCTCACCTTGTGAAAACTCGGTGATCAGAAAACCAGACCCGTTTTTATCTGTTTTTACCCTCATGATTTGGTATATTGAAGTATCCTCTCCCCTTGCACTCTCAAGTGATCTTGGGTGTAAGAGAAATGGTTACCAATTCTAGAAATTGGGCTTGCCTAGGGATTTCATCACCCCAACGCAACTCAAACCAGAAATGGAGCTAAAACCAAGCTACCCATGACCGGTATATAAATGTGAATCTTAAGGGAATACCTAAGACTACGAGTGCGGATGTGTCATACAAACAAAGTAGTACTCCCCTAAACTCTGTTGAGCTTAACCTCTTCAGGCTGGAGTGCCACCTAATTGGTGATTAATCTCTTGCCCCATGTATGGCCACTTGAATGGGGATCTCGAACTAAACACCTTTGTGTAGTAAGCCAAAAACCTTTTATTTTCTAGCGCAACACTGGTCGGTGTGAAGGCATCCACACTTTCACAGTTTGTAGTTGAGGTGATCAATCTACCATGGGAGTTTCATGGGGGTTGGAAGCTTGGTTGGCCTAAGAAGAGAGTGCACTGTAAGGGGGAGCCTGTGCAGCCAAGCTTCTGAATTCACACGCTACAGATATGCGGTTGGGGAAACCCACGTGGAATCTAGCGAATATTGTCCTGGCCTAACCTAGGATTGTACTTGTTTGATGTGCGCTTGCTTACATTCAAAACACTGTGCTTGTGAAGTGCTTTATGGATTCATCACATTTACAGTTTTGAACAAAACATTCAATATCAGATAGACTAAATTTTCCATCAAAACGACAAGAAACTCATTTTTCATAAACTGTGTCGCATTTGTTAAACTGCATTCGAGTTTCTGAGATGCAATTGCTCTGTCAAACCGCATTCAAAATTTCAAACATTGCATATGCATGCGTCGTGACGCAACTGATCCTTACAGAGTCACATCTACTAAACTGAGTCGCATTTGTTAGTCCCTGAGCCACATTCGCTCAAACTGATCTGCATTCACAAAATCGTGACGCATTCGCGTCCTCAAACAACGCATTCGCCTGTCATGAGTAAAACGTCACACAAAGTCAAATATGAAGTTTGCAGCTTGTCAAACATTGTTTCCAAAAGGATATTCTGTCAGAAACCAATTTTGAAATTGCTCAAATTTTTGACCATTAGTTTGCATTCTTGACCATAGGTTTCATCATTCTATTAGTTGTGTACATTAGGCATTAGGTTGTCCCTAGGTTTACATCTCACATACTTTGGACTAGGAAAATATCAGCACAATTTGCAATGTCATTATTTTCGAAACTAGGCTCTCTTGGACTAAGTTATCAAATCCCTTTTTCAGTCATTGTCCCCTTTGTGAGATTTTCCAACTCAACAGTCTAGTTAGGAAAACTCACTAGTCATTTAGACCTTTTCATCTTGTCCTTTTCAACAAAGTCCTTTAGTAGTCGAAATCGAAAACAAAGATTGAGCTTAGAAGTGCTTAGGTACCCTTGTCTTAAATTGCATCATAAGTTTAGACATTGCATATTCTATCCCCAAAAATCCAAAAACATTAGTCATCCTAGTCGTCATTTTGAACTTAGACCTTGCATAGGGTCATCCTTGCATTTAGTTGTCATTTTCATTTGAGCAATCTCATTTTATGGTGGAAACTAGACTCCAAAAACAACTACAAATGGAAATTTTTTGACAAGACCCCACTTCCACTATTAATAATCCCACATACGACCCAAATTGGACTTTCAATGATCCATTTGGCAATACAAACAATCAACCTCTCACGACAACACCATCCTCATCAAACAGTCCATTTGAACCATTCTTGCGAAAAGATGAATACAGTCAAATACTTGAGGAAAACCTAGAGGTAGCGGCACAAGATCCAGAGGCCTCTCAATTTGTCGAACAAATGGTCCTTGTAGACATGCAAAATTCACATTATGCATTCGATCAGATTCGGTCAAATTAGCTCTTACATTAGGCAAATTCATCACTTTCATCCATTCATTAAATAAGTTCATTTATCAAATAAATCCTTATCATTCAACCTTCATCCTGCATTATCCATTTAATTAAATAAATCAAAAAGCCATTTAAATCAAATCTTAAATCATTTTTCAAAGTCCAAAAAGTCAAATCAGTTAATCAACATTTAATCAACATAATCTTCATCTAATCCTAATCTAATACTAATCACATCCCACTTGCATTATCTAGACCTAGCCACTTGCACAATAAATCAATTTTATTGATTTATTAAAATCTCATTTTCTTTCAACATGACAAGTCAAATAGGGCATTTATTGCTCTTCTTTCTTGTCCCCCTCTCAAAATTTATTGCAAATTTGAATTTGAATTTTCCCCCTCTTGGGCACTCTTCCCAAATCTTGCACATGCATCAACTAATCACCACTTGACAAGTGTCCTCAATTCATTGGCTTGTTTTTGATCCCACATTGGTCCCTCTTCAACATTTGGCATTTTGAAAATCTTTAAATAGGTGCATCATCCTCAAGCAAAATCCTTCACAATCTTCACAATTTCATGCAAGGTTACTCTCTTCATTTGAGATTTGATCTTGTTCATCATCACTCCACCATCTCCATTTGCATTTACACAATTTGAGCTTTGATCAAGGATTGGGAAAGGGTCACTAACACATGTGACACCAATCCAACATGGAATAGGTAGCTTGCTTTTGTTTTCATAGTGTTTTAGTCTTTATATTATCATTTGTTGCATTTTTGAAAGCATTTGCAATATATTCCATGGAGGTATTTGCAGATTTGTGTGTTATACTAACCCTTCTAATGAGTTTTTGAGGTTGGTCTTACATTGCAGATTTTAGGTACTTCATCTTGGCGCTAGAAGGAGGGCAAGCAATTCTGATTTCTTTAGTTGTTGAACCAAATTTCTTTGCTGCATATACACTTCTTTCATTAAAAATCTTGGGTTAAATTTTATGCTCTATTATGACAAAAATAAACAAGTAATTCGTCCAGGTTCCCATGTTTTATAGTCATGTCATAAAGAAAAAGAACATTTCAGACATACTGACTATTTTGTTTCAGTGGGTCTCCAGATATAATCTACCGAAAAGCCATTACGTAAATCTGTTTTGGATTTATGCCTGCTAGTTAAATCAAGTGTTGTGCTTGCGAACTTTACTTTGCTAGAGAATTTCTAAAAGTCTTTTTAGCTGATATATCACTACAGTTTATGGAATTAAAATGAAGACTGAGAGGGGATACTCATAACTCTTGTTTCTGTTTTAATAAATTTTCAAATCTTTTGATAAAAATTGCTGGCTTTGTTTAACTCAGAATCATCAGTTATCATTACTTGCCCAAGTCATTTCTGATAAATCTTGGGTATCTTTGTTAAATTTTTCCGCTATGATTTAAAGCGGATGAGAGAAACACAAGCGCACCAGATTTATTGAAATAGGGAGATATAACTTTGTTTGTTTTTTTTGAGAGTCAAAAGATATTTGCTGCATTATTGGTAACATTTCTTTTGGTTGTGATACTCCAGCTACGCGCATCATTTGTCTGAGGAAAATCCAAGTATGAAGTTCAAATGTTGGCTCTTTCTATCTCACACGTTTTCTTTTTACACCAACTAGGGACTGTGGAGTGCGTTTTTTTTACTTTATATTCTTTTACATCTGTCAAATACCTTTGGAAAAACTTCTAAGTTGCCAGAATTTAACCTCACGCCTTTGGCTGGAGAGACTTCTTTTTTTTGTGCCTGTTGATCATGGTTGTTTAAAAACAAGTTCCTGCTAGCGCTAGTAATGCATTACTTCGCTGTATACGCAAGTGAATGTTGTCAGTTAGGCATTTATTGAAGATGGTTAAGTATACCTGCAAATTAGATTGGCTTTTGATTTTCTTTATGGCGTAGCTTCTCTCTTCAAAATTCTGTTATCTGTAAAGGTAATAGCATTTATATTTGCCCCAACCAGCAGTAAATTTGAAGGCGTTGCTCCTAAATTGTCTATGATATTAGACCTTAAGTCGCTGGTATAAGATTCTCTTGATCTGCAGTAGGCGGCTGAGTAGGCGGCTAACATTCACATCGTAATTAATTATCATGCTTTAAGTGGCTCGTACTTCATGTATCATCATACAAAAGTAAAAAATTTCTTCTATGATTCTGTCAGAAAAGAAAAAAACAACTAGAGGCAAAAACATAAAGCGTACTTTTTCTGTTTTGAAAATGGATTTGAAATTTTTCTTTTTTCAAAGGTTATTTTCTTGATAGATCTCAAATTTATTGTGTTTTATTTGTCATGATTTAGTGATGAAATTCAAAAGTAAAATACAT
Source organism: Sequoia sempervirens (assembly GCA_007258455.2). Taxonomy (NCBI): domain Eukaryota; kingdom Viridiplantae; phylum Streptophyta; class Pinopsida; order Cupressales; family Cupressaceae; genus Sequoia; species Sequoia sempervirens. The sequence goes on along the minus strand of VDFB02187673.1, from coordinate 3,555 downwards.
TGACTTTCATTAGTGAGTTATTATTCTATTATTTATGTTATTTGACTTTATTAAGTTCTTTACGAAGGAATAAATAAGTAGAATAATAACAATTCAATAATGAAGGTCAATGCATTTTTTTATTTTTCCTCTCTTTAAAGAAGATTACCTCATAAAGTTGACATGTCTTAATTTTTAACTTTTATTTGTGACAATCATAGGTACAAAAGCAAACGAAGGTACAAGCGAAGGTACAAACGAACAAAGGCGAAAAGATGCAAAGCAAAAGAGGAGGAGGATTCTTGTTTGAAAACACAATGTGTTTTTTAACACTTTGATTTTTTTTGATCAATACTACTTCACGAAAGGAGGGAAATGTTTTTTTTGAAAACACAATGTGTTCTTTAACACTTTAAGTGTTTGATCAACACTTCACGAAATTGTTTTCCTTTTCGTTTTAGAACATTAGTTTTCAATTGGGGCTAAAACGAACAATTTCATTTTCATTGCAAAGGGCTTAAAACGAACCTTAGAACACACTTACTAGATTTCGTTTTGGGTTAAAAATTGAACAAGCAATCCTCATATTTCATTTGGTGCTTAAAACGAATTCACAATTGCTTTTGAAGGGTGTAAAACGAACAAGTGTTTGATTTGTGTGATTGTCTTTTGAGTACGTATCCTCTCCCCTTGCGCTTCGTGCGATCTATGGTGCAAGAGAAATACTCGTACCACATTTTATTGCTTTAAACACTTCATTTTGGGCTTAAAAATTGAACATCTTGCGAAAGTGTGAGAGGGGCATTTTCAAGGCATATTCCCGCCTTGTGCCATCAAAGATCGACTCGAAGCTACTTCTGGATTGTGCCTTTTTTCTCGCTTTTATTTATCTTGTGAGGGCCTCAGCTTTGGGGAAAAAGTATCACCCAAGTTTAATTTTACTCAACCTGTAATACCTAAAGCCAAGTGGTATTTCCCACCGATATAAATGAGGATTTTGGTTAAACGCCATAATCACGCGGTTGGCTCCGACAAGATGGATCCGAAAGGGGACTCTTGCCACGTTGGGTCAACTCCTACGAACGGAAAGTCCTTACTAGAACCTATGTGTTAGAATTTGCCAAAAATCCTTAATCTGTTTGTTGGTGCAAGAATCCACGTTTCCAAGCCGCTTCCACAATTTTACGGCTTTTAGTAGAGATGGAAAACATGCCATGGGAGTTTCATGGGTGTTGGTGCTTGGCTGCCCCATATAAGTGAGCGCCGTGGAGGGGAGCCAGTGGGGTCAAGCATCTAACCATCCGCTAAAAGTAGGCGTAGCTGGACTTGTCCAAGTGGGGACTCAACAAACATTGTCTATCACATCCATAGGGCTTGTAATTATTTTTTGTTTGAAAACACAGTGGGTATTCGAAAACATTTTTGCAAACAAACACTTAAACATGATCATGCAAATTTCAAACCCCTTTTGATAGAGCAAATACCTTTTGACGAATTTAAGTGTTGTTGCCTTCCCTTGGGATTATGTCCTTAGAGGTTTCTCATCACTTGAATTTATATCGTCATTTGCTCTAACTAGGGTTAACCTAGGAAATCCCTTTGCCTCAATTTCTTGGAACTCCCACACAACACTTTGTGAGAAGAAAAGGAATTTTGACATAGGACATCTTTAGTTTGAAACATAATCAAGAAAGTGTATTTGGTAAAAAGAAGTCATTAAAAGCAAAGATAAGCAATTGAGCCCCACACATGTCTTTTCAATGATTTCTCACAAGATCAAGATACAAAAACCCAAGAAAAGGAAACTTAGCCCAAAACAACATCAACAAAGACTCAAAAGGTTATATGATTTTAGAGAAAAGTTGTTGGCTAATTTATATAGACATGCTTCAAGAGACAACCCCACTTTATATTCATTTTACTACACACAAAATCCAAGATTGTTTCAAGGGATTGGATACCTTGCTTAGGGCATAACACGTTCTTCAATACCTTGGTCTTGTTAAGCAAAAGTCTAAACTAGGGTCATTCTAAGATCAAAACAAACATTCATCCATCAAAAACATCATCAACCATAAACATCTCACCAACATTTTGAGAAAATCTTGAAACAACTATGCTAGGCTCCTTTGGTAGACATCAAAACCTTTCAAACATGAGACTTTGAATTCTTCAAACATCAAACATCAAACTTGTTCAACTCAATTGTGTGTGAATGAATCCTTTTGCACATGCTTAGTTGAATTATCACTTTGTTCAAATTAATGGTGGATAGATGCATCCTTCTCCCATCACTAATTTGGATTATCTTTTGGTTAGCTTGTGAGTAGACACATCCTATCCTCACTTCTAGATCAAATTATCCTTTATGAGCATTAGTTATCTTTTTTAGATCATCATCCAAACATCTTGGGGATATCTCTTGCTCAAACATCAACATTCAAAAGACAGAATTCAAAGTCTAAACATCAATCAAAGAAAACCCAAAGTACCTAGCATCACATCAAGATTTTCAATACAAATTCAAAACTTCCATTCTCACCCATATATCATACACCTTTCATCTTCACATCTTTGATCTTTTACACATCCTAGTTTGCTCTTTTATGGTTCAAACAAGATCACAACACAAGAGGAACATGGAGTTAAATCAAGAAACATCAACCACAAGTGATCTAAGCCAAAACATTCCAGAAATCCAAAACACACCACTTCCAGACCTCACTATCACTACACACGATCCACAAAAAGAGGTCTTGGTGGAAGACATCACACCAACAGAATTAAGTGAGGAAGAAGTTCTTGAGATGCTCAAACAACCAAAACTACAAAAGTTTCTTCGCGCAATGGCTAAAATAAATCCATCAATTCTCAACACTATTGAGGATGAGCTTCTTGTACCAAATGACCAAAACACCCTTCCGCAATCAACCACTTCCATTGCCACCATAGAACCTACTATCAATGAGGATGATACCCTCTTCAACACTCATCAAAACCCACTTTACAACCCACTTGGATTTATCGATACATCTGAGGTTCCTTACCATACCACCTCATCATTTTCCCTTGACACGCAAGTGTCTAGACCTTTGGTACAAGCAAGCTCATCCGAAATAGAGAGACCCTACGGATTTGTCTCTTCATTTGCACAAGAAAATTTTCCACCATTCAAACCATTCACACCTCCCACCACGTCAACACCATATTTTGGTTTAGGGATCCCCCCTTTACCTAAATTTCCACCTTTCCCTAACATAAATCACCCCATCCAAATCAATTCATCCAACCAAGGGGGTACATCGCATCTTTCAAACACACCATCCACATCAAACCAACACATGATAGCTAATCAAAATATGGTCTCTCAAATACCCACTATTTCGCTCATCTCTACCATTCCTACCACTTCACCTAGTCCCACCATTCCTATCACTTCACCCATCCAAAATGCACCTATCACCACATTCACTCCAACCACTACATCCACTATACCTCAAACTTCCACTATCCCCATCACACCCATTACATCACAACCTCCCACCACCACCATCTCTTTAAGTGCATTCAAACTTC
>VDFB02187672.1:0-12894 GCA_007258455.2 Sequoia sempervirens | reverse complement strand
TTAAATTTAAATCCTTAAATTTCCTCTCCACTGTAGCAATAGTTTCTCTCAACTAAGAAATTTACATGACTTCCCATTGCATGTCACATCCAATATCTAGCAACCTATCCATGAATTTCAGCTTAGCAGTATCTCATTCATTATTTTATCAATTGTTTCCTCTTAAGCATATTTTATCTTCCCTAATGATTCAAGTCTCTGATATGGAGGAAAAAAAATTTCAATAAGTTCTAACATAATATCTTCAAAAATGGTTGATTGTTCCCATATATCATGAATACCCTTAAGCATGACTATTCTTTGTTCAAGAATATTTTGTGATTTGAAAATAGATACATTAATAGACTTTGAAATAAAGTCAGCACCCTCATCCCCGAAAATTTGTGACTCGACCAATTCTTTATCATAAATTTTGACAATCACCCTCAGTTTACCCAAGTACTCCTTGAGCTTCTCTTCTTCTTCCCACCATTCTCTTATAGATTCTTCTATTATTTTGTGAATCTCAGTTTAAGGCCCCTAAAATAATGTTTCTTAAACCTTCATCCAAATGTTTTCCATAAATAAATTCAAAAGCATTTTAAACCAATTATCAAACCAGGGCTCTTTCCCATTTCATTCAAACCATCCACCTTTTTCTTTCATTAAGATAGGTACCTCCAATGGCATAGGCTACTCAAGAATGGATTAAATTAATTCCATAAAAATTCTTCATCTTTCCTAATTATGCCTTGCTTGTTCTTTGGTCATTATCTTAATTAACCTTGACTTGGTGGTGGTGCAACAATATCTATCAAATTTATTTTTGATTCCTAGTATGCTCATGCAGAGCCAAGGTGAAGGTCATTCACAACAATGAAAATATCAACTTTGGAACAAAGAACTCTTCTTTACCATGCATTCAACTCACCCTCAATGCCAAGCAACCTTCCAAACTTGAAAACAAAAAGGCATAACTTTTCAAAGAAACCTCACACCCATGAACCCAAACTCTTTTTGGATACCCATTATGGCCTATTCAAACATATCAGAAGTTCTTAAGCACTTGTTTCAAAAAGTATATGAGTTCTATGACTGGCCTCTCTTGAACTAGGCCTAAATTGGTCCAATTTACAAAGCAACTACCCTTCAATCATGCAATATTCACTCAAAACCTAAAAACAGCAGATCAACATGTTATAAAACATCTAAATCAATGACCTCTTGAGTTAGTCATGCATTTTAAGACCCCAAAACTAGAAACCCTCATTTTGCTTACAAATTAGGAGGGTTTAATGAAAATGACATCTCCACACCACACAAAACCTCGCAACCACTTGGAATGCATCCCATTAGACCTTTACATGCTCACAAAACCTTCACATGGGCAGCCATAACATCAATTGACAAAAACTCAACTTCTACACCTTCAGTTGCATTGAAAATGCACAAAAATTCGACTAGGGCATCACCTTGAAAAGTCACAAATGTCCAATCTGCATCCAAAACTTACAAACATATCTAATTTACATCATATTAGACCATTCCACCAAGTTATAGTGGCATACAATGGGTGGAATGGTCAAAAACTACATTTTTAGACTTTCAAACCCTCTAATGGCTGTGCACAGGCAGTTTTAGTAAAATGTCAATAAAACCCTCTAAACTCAATGAAAATTAACCAAACCACTTTCAAATGAAAGATGAAACTCTCCTCTTTCCAACCATAATAGGTTTGAGCCTGTACAGGTCGTACAAAGGTCGTACCACATGTTTTAGCAGCAAATTTACACATAAATTTCTAGAAAACAACCAATTTTTTTATTAGAACTTCAAAAAAACTGATTCAACAACCATTCCTCAACCATGAGAGGATTATTTAACATCCAATAACCCTTCCCAACATCCTCCAACTGTCATTTGAGTTAGGTGGATGTTGGAAACCAACTTTTTTAACCAAATAGACCCCTAATTGCCTAGTTTTTCACTTTTAACAATTTGTTGACAATAAGTACATTATTATGCAACCTTTTGTATTTTTTGAACTAACTAACATCAAAGACTCATAATTACATCATTAATGGGCTCAAAGGCCTTATTAAATCATTAAATGACCCAAATACTCCCTAGTTTCCTAATGCTTTCCTACTAATGTTGAATTTTGAAAACTGTGTGTATTGGGTGCTCCTGCACCATACACCTTGGCTTAAAATTATTCCAAGTCCCTTGGAAACTTCTGTACCTGCAAAAAAAATGTGATTAGATACTCCTCTTTGTCCTTGCAATTGTCTCATCTTCACCTTGGGCTTATACTTGTCCTCCTCTTGAAATTCCATGCTTGCTTTGTCACTTTGACTTTTCATGTCTGCTCTATCAACTTGAATCTGTACTTCTAGGTTATGTTTGTCCCTCATCCATCTACCCTTTCTCTGTTATGCAACTTATTTCATTGCAAACCAACTCATCATATGAATATCCTCCTTCATCTTTACCCTTGGCTTGACCTCCATCAACATGATCATCAAAACAATGAAGTGATAAAGCACTTCCTTCATTCCTTGTCTCTTAACCATCTTATTTGGAACCTCTAGCAACTCACCATCATCAAGTCCCTTCCATCTTTGGGACTTTTGGAAAACTCTTTGCCTTTCCAACTTCACCTTTCATGGTTACTACACTTCCCTCAACCTCTTTCCCTCACCTTTTCTCTGCCTTTTGCCATTGCTCTTGGCATGCTGTCTTTTCTAACATCTTGTCTTGACATTCTACCTGTCTGTCCACTCTTTGTATCCATTTTTCAGTCTCTAGGACCTCTATCCTATCTTGTTTAGGAACATTCTTCAACTGTCCATCATCATCTTCTCTCAACATCATACCTTCAATCTGCTTCTCTACAACTTCTTTCTCATGCTTTTGCCACTTTTCTTGGTTCATTTTGTTTTCAAACCTCTTGTTCTTGACTGAATTCTTTCTTATCTCTGTATTTTCAGATCCATTATCTTCTTGTCCTTCAAATGGAAAATTCTCCACTCTTACCATGCTCTTCCTGAGCTTGTCTTCACTTTCCACTGTCATACCTTCTTTCCCTAGCCTTTTGTCTTGGCTACCTACAACTCTTATCTTCATAACCTGTGTCATACTCTCTGTCTCCTTGATCTTTATGTCTTCTATCCTAAATGCCTCTGTTGTAGCAGTATTTGGCTGCTCCTTGTTCCTTTTTTTTTTTCAAAGGACACATCAATGTACCTACTCTAATTTCTTCATTCTCTACAAGCCTTACATGGCTTTCTTCAATCTATCTACTCTCTCTTATTTCCACATCCATTCTTTTTCCTCCCAAGACCTCCTTGCCACTAGGTCTTTTGTCATCCTCTTGCTGCTGCTCTTTATCTCCTTGTCCTTTCATTGGACAGTCCATCTTTTCCACCATGACCTTACTAGGCCATTCTTGTCTCTTCTTTGTCTTGTCTCCACTTATCTTTCCTTTTCCTTTCATTAGGGTCTCTGCCCTAAGATTCTTCATTTCACAATCCTTCATACCTAATCTGCATACCTCTGTTATGACAGTATGTAACTGTCCTACCCTTGCTTATGCCTTTACTTGACTGAAATCAGTCCCTTTGTTGTCTTCATCTTGCTTGAAAAACTTGTCTTGATCCTTCATAGGGAATTCCTTTCTTCTCATCACCAACTCTTCACTTTTTGTCCTTTCTAATATTGCTCCTTTGTCTACTTTTATTGCCTCAACTTTTTCCTCTATGTGAGTGGTTGTACCTTCACTATGTTTGTCTTCCTCATGCTTGAGGAACTCTTTCCTTCCCATCATCACTATCCTTGCCATTTTGTCTTGTTCTTTGTCATCTCCATACAATGGGGTTAGCTTGAACTTGATTCCATCCTTCACAATATCATACACATTTGTCCTACCATCATGTAAGGCATACCTATCAAACTACCAAACCCTTCCTAGTATCGTACGAAAATCTTTTATAGGAATTATATCACATAGTACAACATCATTATAAGGACCAATCTGGAAATCTATAAAAGCTTGCTCTCGAACCACAACATGCTGATTACTATTTACCCAATATGCCTTGTAAGGTGATTCATGTTTTAGCCTTATCAAATGCAATTTTTCAACCATTTCCTCTGAGACAACATTATCTAATGAACTTGAATCAATCAGTACCTTACATATCTTACCTTTGCATTTGCATCTGGTCTGGAAAAGAGCTTTCCTCATTTGTTCTTCTTTCTCATCCAACCTTTTGAAGTCCATTGTATCTTGTATCTTCAAATGATTCAAGCCAAATGCTCTTGTTCAATCTTCAATAGATCTACTTCCTAGCTCTGATACCACTCTAATGCAAAGCCAAGGTGAAGGTCATTCACAACAATGAAAATATCAACTTTGGAACAAAGAACTCTTCTTTACCATGCATTCAACTCACCCTCAATGCTGAGCAACCTTCCAAACTTGAAAACAAAAAGGTATAAATTTCAAAGACACCTCACACCATGAACCCAAACTCTTTTTGGATACCCATTATGGCCTATTCAAACATATCAGAAGTTCTTAAGCACTTGTTTCAAAAAGTATATGAGTTCTATGACTGGCCTCTCTTGAACTAAGCCTAAATTGGTCCAATTTACAAAGAAACTACCCTTCAATCATGCAATATTCACTCAAAACCTAAAAACAGTAGATCAACATGTTGTAAAACATCTAAATCAATGAGCTCTTGAGTTAGTCATGCATTTTAAGACCCCAAAACTAGAAACCCTCATTTTGCTTACAAATTAGGAGGGTTTAATGAAAATGACATCTCCACACCACAAAAAACCTTGCAACCACTTGGAACGCATCCTATTAGACCTTTACATGCTCACAAAACCTTCACATGGGCAGCCATAACATCAATTGACAAAAACTCAACTTCTACACCTTTAGTTGCATTGAAAATGCACAAAAATTCGACTAGGGCATCACCTTGAAAAGTCACAAATGTCCACATCTGCATACAAAACTTACACACATCTAATTTACATCATATTAGACATTCCACTTAGTTATAGTGGCATACAATGGGTGGAATGGTCAAAAACTACATTTCTAGACTTTCAAACCCTGTAATGCCTATGCATAGGCAGTTTTAGTAAAATGTCAATAAAACCCTCTAAACAAAATGAAAATTAACCAAACAACTTTCAAATGAAAGCTGACACTCTCCTCTTTCTAACCATAATAGGTTTGAGCCCGTACAGGTCGTACAAAGGTCGTACCACATGTTTTAGCAGAAAATTTACATAGAAATTTCTAGAAAATAGCCACTTTTTTATTGGAACTTGAAAAAAACTAATTCAACAACCATTCCTCGACCATGAGAGGCTTATTTAACATCCAATAACCCTTCCCAATGTCCTCCAACTGTCATTTGAGTTAGGTGGATGTTGGAAACCAACTTTTTAAACCAAATAGACCCCTAATTGCCTAGTTTTTCACTTTTAACAATTTGTTGACAATAAGTACATTATTATGCAACCTTTTGTATTTTTTGAACTAACTAACATCAAAGACCCCTAATTACATCATTAATGGGCTCCAAGGCCTTATTAAATAATTAAATGAGCCAAATACTCCCTAGTTTCCTAATGCTTTCCTACTAATGTTGAATTTTGAAAAATGTGTGTATTGGGTGCTCCTACACCATATGCTTCCCTAGATTAACAATGCTTTTCTGATAATCTAAAGTTTACAATTCTCTATCATCTTTATTAGAAATAGCGGTAGCAATTTCTACTAGCAAATATCCTTCATTAGTCAACTTGGTTGAATGCACAATACGACACTTTTTCCTTGACTTTACTTTATCTATTTTTGCTCTCATCTCATCCCACATCACTGGTTGAGCTTGTAGTTGTTTCCTCTTCTCTAAATTCAATTTAACCTAAGTGGGTGCAGTTGGATGAGTGGTTACTTGCCAAAAATTGGGAGGTGTCAAGGATGAAGGTGTAGAATAAATTGTCTCAATGGTTTGTTGAGAAGTAGCCTTTTGTTGATCTTCCTGTTCTTTTTGTAACCATTCCTACTCCATTGTCTCATTTTGGGTTCTTATTTCTTCTATCTTTTTTATTTATTCCTCTTTTCTTGCAACCTCCTCTTCATCTTTCAACCTTTGATTCTCTAACTCTTTAGCCTAGAGCTCTTCCTCTGTAGCCTTTTCTTGTGTAGCTTTCAATTCCCTTTCAAGATCTTCTTCTGTTGCTTTCTTTAGTGCCTTAGCTACTTCCTTCTCTTGGGCTAGCTCTTCATTTTTCCTTCTTTGTCCTTCTTCTTGAGCAGCCTATTTAGTAGCTAACCTTTGGGCACCTTCCATCAATTCGTCCTACTCTTTCTTTGTTAATACTTCATTCAGCTTGAATTCTTCACTATACAACCTACTAGTTTCAAACACAGTTTCCTCTTCTCTTGGTTCTTCATCAACCTTCCTCAGATATTCTTCGCATTTAGGTCCTTGTCCTTCCTAAGATGGAGTTCTTTCAAAATATGAAGAAATATTTGCTACATCAAACACAAGAGGTTTCTCTTTCTTCAATAGTTGTTATTTTTGAAGTTGATGGCATAGAAGGAACATTATCCTTAGTTCATGTAGAAACAACATGTCTTTCAGATATTCCTTCATCAGCATGAATAATAGTTAAGGGTTTGGCAACAAAACTTGAAGTAACCCCAACGACCGCCACCTCATAAGTAACCTTTCCTTTATTCAAAGCATCATCAATCTATAGTAATGAAACATCTTCTTCCATTAAAGAAGGCTCTTCTATGGTTGTTTCTACTATTGTAACGCCCTTCTTGAATATTTTGTACTATTTAGTTTTCTTAGAATAAGTAAGTTCACTACTAGAACTTCTTTTCTTTTAAACCCCAACTCTTGGCTACTTTAACTAGAGTTCAATCCATTTCAAACACCTATTCACCACTCCCCGTGATACTTTCTGGATCTTAGTTTCTTCATTTTTCACCCAATTGATGGGCTTCAAACTCTTTGTGTCCACTTTATCCATATCATACCTAGGATCAAGTGTGATCCAATTATTAGTAGTGCCTTCATGAATATCTGTTTTAACATAAAAATATCTCATTTGGGAAATTTTTAATCTCTCATACCCCCTTTTTCTTCAAATTGTTCCTAAAGGTTGGCTCAAAAATCCTCAAGAAGTGGATGATTATGAGGAAATTAGGAAGGGTACATTACATACATTTTTCTCTTTGGTTCAAAAGGTTTTCTTAAAGTTTACTATGGAAAATTTAGAGTCTAAAGTTTCTTTGTTGTTGACTTATCTATTATCGAAGAAGAACAAGAATAGAATCCAAATTGCAAGGGGAAAGAATGAGAAACACTCTTATGTTGTGAGGAGAATTTAGCATTTACATTTGCAAATTGTTGAGAAAAATCCATTAAAATCGACATATCACCACAACATCTTGGTAGCTTAAAAGGGTGACCATCAAAACCAAACAATCTAAAATAAGTAGTCCTAGGATACTGAATAAAATAATTCCCCCATTCTCGAATGAACTCCATAGCTTCTCATGACAATCTGAAACCAATGGCACCTGAGATGATTTATAACAACACATAGAAAAGAATCATTGACTCTTTTGAAATATTTCTTTGGTTCCTTAAGATCTAGCCGGTCATATTGTTCCCAAACCCTCTTTCGATCTAGATCATCATCCATTGACCCTTTAGTGTTCAACCCAGGAAACTGTCTAATCCTTCCTGCATAGTAGATGACATAAGAAGACATATAAAATGTCTTCATTTGTGTTACTTTAAGGAACTGGTCATGAATGTTATCTAAGATAATTTGGGCCCCCAATATAAGTATTGATTTCCATCTACAATCAATTAGATGAATGGAAACATCCAGTGTTCAAAGACACGATAATATGGTTTTCCAAACACCCTGGCCAATAATGTGATCAAATCCCTTATATCTTTAAAAAATTATGACGTCTTGGGATTACGTGGCACTTTCTTCGCTAACTTCTTTTCTTTCTTCAGCCACCATTTATTGATAAGTTGTTTGTTCCCATCCACATCCTTTTCCCATAGTTCAAGTGCTTTACCTTCAATTATAATCTTAATACTGGGGTAAGGAGGATGGTCAAAAACGTGTTTGATCATTGTTAGGGTCAAATAAATGATTATATTACCCTAAGCATCCATGCATTTCCTTTGAGTAGGATTGCACATTTTTGCAACAATTAAAATAAACTCAACACACTATACAACAACAGTAAAACTAGCTATATGAGTTATCCCTTACTTTGCAATTCTCTTTGTTCATGTGGAAACATCCTCTAAAAGGTATCTATGTGGAATTTCTCCAAACTCATATGTCCTACCAATGTGTCAGTGATGTTAATGACCTCAGACTCAAAATTAGATGAATTTGGGCTCCCCTAGAACTTATACTTCATAGTTGGAGGCACTTTTTCTAGCTTTAATCACTTAGCTTTTGCTCTATTTGATGTTCCTTCATATGTTCCTTTAGTAGGAACTTCCTCAGTAGGTACTTCCCCTTTAGAGTCAAACATTTTTTAGTTATCCTGCAATTCTAATTGTTATTATGCAAAAGGGAAGATATATGAGGAGCAATTTAAACACAAGCATTCATATTATAGCAATATTAATTCTAGTTAAAACCCAATTCACAAGTTAGTTCAACATCTTCAGGTTTTAGGTTTAGAAGAAAACCAAGAACTTAACCATTTTAAGCATAAATTGACTCATGTCAGAAGTTAGGATCGAGTCATGACTAGGCACCATACCTATGTTAATAAAAAGTTAAGTGCAATTCCATAGTTTGACCCCATAATGTGTGGGAATCAAAATCGAGATTGGGATCAGGTCAACCACCTACACGTATTATGGTAAACAAGTTGAGTATTTGGGATTGGGTCATTAGTAGGTAGTGGTTGTTAGAAAAAGCAATCAATGAAAGGTTCTTCCATAGTCCTTATCCCAATGTTGAATCAAAAGTCAGGATTGGTTTTTCATTTGGGACTAGACCAATAATAATGGAGAAGTGTAAGTAGCTTCCGGAGTCCTAATGCTAATAGAATATTAATAATCAGGCTCAAGACTCCATCATGAACTAGACCTTAAGTACGTATATTTGCAAAGGGGTCAATTGTAAGTTTTGATCCTGATAAGATATCGAGTTTCAGGATCAAGGTGATGCCAAGTCAATGTATTCATTGATTCACCTATTAGGACTAAGAAAATCCCACATATTTGAATTAGCCTCTATCCATTTATCTCTTAGTCTTTACAAAATTTCACCAAACTCAATTTTATGACCTAGACAAATTGCTGAGGTTCATGTAAAAAATCCATTTTGTAGCCAGCATACCCAAACAATCACATTCATGAAATCCATCAAAAATCCTTTTGACACCATTGGCTTAACAATACTCTATTGGTAGAACTCCCATCATTACCCCACCAATAGCTCGATAAGGGCAGTTCATATCCTTACATCAACATAACATCTTTTCATCAAGCTAACTTCCAAGGTAGTCTCCCCAATGGGCTAATAGAAATAAAAAATATTATCCCATTGTTGTAGCTTGGGTACATCGGTAGAAAAAATGATGAAGGTCCCCTGATAGCCTGATATAATCATGGAGTATCAAAATTTAACACTTATCGGCAAAGCTAGAATGCATTGGGGTAGCATTGTTTTCTATCCCACTGATAGATTGAAAGGACTCTTGTCAGTGGAGAAGGTTCCAATCGATGGAAAATAAATCAAGGTTCCAATGATATAGTGATGAATGATTACTATTAGTTGATGTGATTTACAAGAGCATCATCGGGATATTTAACATAAATGGTCTCCCTGATGACAAGACTGACACAAGTGGTGTATTAATGAGCCATAATTGAAGTGAATTGTACCATGAATTAAGCATACGATTGTAGAAACTAGAAATATTATGCTAAGGGTAAAAGTGGATAGGACGAAACTCAAAAGTAGTAAAACTAGGGGAAGCAAAAATCCACGTAAGTACTCCACTCTTAGCTAGAAAGTTACCATTTTTCAGAGTTAGCAATGAAAGAAAATATGGAAAAACCTAAGGAAAAGAAATAAAAAATTGAAAAGAGGAATCTAAACTAAGACTTGATAGACTAGTGTCCAAGGTCAGGGCCAAGACCCAGAAGGAGTTTTCAAACAAGTAAATTGTTAGAAAAATAAAGTGGTTTGGGGGATGTCTAGATGACACACCGAGGTTATAAGATTTTTATGTATCACTATAGAAATAAATTCAGATTTCAACCAGTCTGTAACCCATGGAGATTGAACTTAGGAATACTTGCCATGCCAAATGTGTTCTTCAATGTAGAATTAATGAAATCTCTAGCCGGTTGATATAATACCAAGAAAAGAACTATCCAATCAACAAATGGGGCCGATATGCTTGTTATCTCCCAATAACTCATCTCTAATTTATTTCAGTTAGGAGGTCCCATGAAATTTCCATTCACCATTAGAGACTTTTTGATAGAATACCATTGCATCGATATTAGTTACAAGAGATGGAAGCTACCTTTGCAAAAACCTAAGAATGATCAAGGTCAACTCAGGAAATTTTTGAGCAATGAAAACCCTCCATTTCATATTGATTTGTTTGAAGGTTACTTCCAATATACCTACTACTTAGTTTGTCAAGTCTTGGGAATTGAGGTTCCACCACTTATGTCTATTGCACCAATGGTTGTAGCAATTGATATACAAAGAAAAGATGCAAGGTCATTTGACTATGCAAACTATTTGGAAAATTCTCTAAATCAAGGGCTTGAAAGGATCAACAAAAATGGTGATTGGATAGATTTCAAATACTATTCCTTGTTAATGCATTTACTTTTATATAAGGGACATTCCAGAAGTGTGTGGAGTAAAGAACTGAGGATTAGAGATAAAGATGAAAATGGAAATTTTAGGCCTGTACAGATGTGGAAATACCTATGGGATAGTTGATGTGATAGCTTTCACTATTTATATTTTGAATAATATTTTGTTAAACCAGTAATGAAGTTGTTAGGCTATTCATATGATCACAATTTATCCCTTGAGATGCAAAGGATTTTGAGACCAAAGGAGAATAACCTAAAAGGAAAACTGAACCATAATTGGGGAGATTGGTATGCCTTCTCTAATTGCATCATAATAAGGGATTATGGATTTGAATGGGTTCTAAAGTTTTTACCCATAGTGGTTCCAAATAGAGTTGCTTACTTGGATTTAGTACGAAAATTAGCAAAGTCTGATACTAAACATCTCAAGAGTCATAATAAACCATCACTCATGCCAACCACTCTTTTTTTTGGAGATTTCATAGTATGTGCCATTGAAGGATATGAAGAAATTGCTGCTAAATTATCCCATTACAACTTTCCCCTTGGGTATGAAAGAGAGAAATTTGATGCAGAGGGATTTATTCATCAAGCAAGATTAACTCAGAATTTTTCAGGGTATGAGCATTGGTTTACACTTGATGATATGATCAAGAAACGAGATGAAGCTTCCACTAGTGAGAGAATGGATTCATATAATAAAGATATGCTTGTGGACGAATAGAAGAGAAAGAATGTATCATCATATAAGGAAGAATTTGTTGATATCCAAGATCCCTTGGGTAGGGTAAAGCAACTTATTGCTCATATGAATGAAATAGTAAAATATTTTCCCTCACAAATTTTTCATACATCTCATATGAATTACACAGGAGTACAGGTTGAGGAGGTGGATCCTTTATATCACATACCCTCACAACCCACTCCTAATGTGTGTTTGTCCACTAACAATCTGAGCCCCCTTAGGAACTTATAAAATTTGAAACATCAGATGAGTTATCTAATTACTTTAGGGTGAAGGATGGTCATGAATTCATTTCTAATGATGATTTTTTTAAAACTCCTGAATTCAAATTAGTTGTCTATGAGTATAAGTGGAAGAAAATAAGACAAAAGGAGCAAGAAATTACTCTAGAAAATGAATTTGTTACTTTAGAAGATTTGAAAATGGAAGTTGAAAAGGAAATGCAATCCATCAACCCTAAAAGAGGTAGAGAATTACTTCAAGAGGTTGGGCTATTACTTCTTCCAGGATGGGACATGAGCTCTACAATTGTGTTCGACAGTTTCAGAAAAAGTGTGGGTACAACAATGAACCTATCAAAGGAGGCTAGTAATAAGATATATTAAGGGTCTAGATATAATCGAGATGAGGATACCTTATTTGGTCACTTTACCCTCATGAGAAGAGGCCAACAGTGATTGACAATCCTAATGAAGTATTTGGACACCTTTTGATCAAAAGCACTAGGGACACTAATACCTTAGAAATTGTAAAAATGAATGTTAATGTGGTAGAGTTCACAAGAGCACAAATTGAAAAGTTGGTCAAATAAAATGAAAAATTAAAAAAGAAGCTATCACATCAAATGGATAAGTTGTCTAGTCACCTTCTTTTCTAGAATTTTGATCCCCATTCCTTGAGAAGGATGGGAAAGTATTAGATGCATTAGTTGATGCAAATTATTGGAAAAATTCCCATTTAAAGGCTCAGGAAAAGTGTAAGGTACTAGAAAAAGAAATGAAAATCAGCAAGTACAATATTGCGTCTGAGATAATCAAAGAGAGATTTGATAAGCTGATGAAGTAGGTTGATGATTGTTGGGGTGTCTGTAAGAAAATAAAATCAACACTAGAGGAGAATCTCTAATTGCAAGGAAGAATGATTGATAAAAAGAAAGAACTTTTGGGTAAACAGGTTCTAAAAGACCAAACACTGCAAAGATATAATGACTTGGTGAGATCCCACAACCAATATCAA
>VDFB02187670.1:0-25177 GCA_007258455.2 Sequoia sempervirens | reverse complement strand
CCTCTATCTATCCCTCCCACCTTACCTAGATAAGTCCCTCTCACTCCACCCCCCTCTTTCTATCCCTCTATTAGGTCACTCCCTCCCACAACCTCTCCCTCTCTTAGGTCTCTCACTCACACTCCTCTCTCCCACTCTGTCACTCTCGCACTCCCTCTCACTACCTATCTCTCAAGTCTCTCCCTCTCACCCCCCTCACACTCTCAAGTCTCTCCCTTTGGCACCCTACCTACATAAATATCTCTCTCTTTGTCTCTCTCTCCCCCTCTCTCTCCCCCTCTCTCTCTCCCTCTCTCTCAATTCTCTCTCTCCTACCCCTCTCTCTCTCTCTCTCACTCCCTTTATCCCTACCATCCTACCATAGCTATGTCCCTCTCACTCCAACCCCTTCTCTCCCACTCCCTATCTCTTAAACTCTCACTTTATCCCTTTATCTCTCTCACCTCCCCTCACACTCTCAAGGCTCTCCCTTTGGCACCCTAGCTACACAACTCTCTCTTTCTCTCTGTCTCTCTCTCCCCCCTCTCTCTCTCTCCCTTTCTATCAATTCTCTCTCTCCCACCCCCCTCTCTCTCACTCTCTTTATCCCTCCCACCCTACCTAGCTAAGTCCCTCTCACTCCAACCCCTCTTCTCTCCCACTCCCTCTCTTAAACTCTCACTTCCACCCTCTCCCTCTCTCTCCAACTCCACTCACTCTCTCTCTCTCTCTCTCTCTCTCTCTCTCTCTCTCTCTCTCTCTCCCTCTCCCCCTCCACCTACCTCTCCCACCCTACCTAGAAAACTCTAGATCTCTCTCTCTCTCTCTTAAAATTATCCCTCCCTCTAAAGACATACATAAATACATACATACAAGCATAATGCATATGTACATACAATCCTACATAAATACAAGCATACATGTACATGCACGTATATACAATCTTACATGCAAGTAGGTATACATACAATATACATGCATTGATACATACATTCATACATACATGCATACATACATACATGACATACAAGCATACATGTGCATAAGAAAATAAAAATATATAAACATACATTCACTATGCATTTAACATAAAGCAAGACATAATGTGAGTGCGTTATACTGCATTGACGTCATGTCTTGCTATACATGCTCCCCACAAATGAAAAAAAACCATGTCAAAACTGACATATAATGCGATTCAATGCGTTATAATGTGCCTCACATTATATCTTGCTTTGGGATTGGTATTTTCCTTGGAATACCAACCCAAAGGCTTGGAGGGCATTCCCAATGACTAGAGATGTGTTTTTGCAATTTCTACAATATTTCACATAATCAGGTTCATGCTCATGTCGTTAAGAAAATTGGACATCTAGGTAGTGTTAGGTTCTCTCTTAGCTATCCAACGATCTAAATTTTTTCACTTTCTGACAATGTTAAGCCGTTCATCCATAATTTCTTTTGTTTGTCTCTTTTTTGGAAAAAAGCAGTGTTTGGTGTTTTTTCACTATAAATTAACTATTCATGAAAATTTCAAATAAATTACATTTTTAGAAACTTGACTCCATTCTAGAATTTTTGAAAATCTAATTAGTTTCCAAAAATTTGTAGAATAAAACAAAAACCTATTTTTCTAAGTGTCCACTTCCCAAAAAAATAGTAATAAAAGTTTACTTGCCAAAAATTATTAGAAAAATCATGCATCAACTACATATTGTTAGCTAACTTCTGACAATAGAAATTTCAAAAATACTAAAAAAAAGTTCACCATACGAGGGTTGTACAAAAGCTTCTATGTTATGTTTTTCTAACCAAAAAATCATCAATTTTTGTACGTCCCTCGTTTGAACCCCTTAATATCAACCATTTTCAAAATAAATTAGTAGTTTAAAAAGTAGACTCGGAGCACTTGAATCCTTCTTGTTGTTCCATCTCAAAATTTTGAGTGTAAGTATCCTCAATTTCACGTCCAAGGTCAATATTTCCTGATTTCATAAAACAAAAAAACAAAAGGTGGCCACTTAATGTGAGGCCCACCTCTATGTTACATCCAGTGTGTAGACTATTTTAAGTTAATTATTGATTATGCCTTATGATACCCTTGATGATAGGAGATTTAGACATTTGTGTTCTTGTGATGATTTGATTATAACTATGCTACATCTAGAACTTGGAGTATTTTGAGTTTGGTTATTATCTATGCCTATTGATAAGAATGATGATGGGATATTTAAACGTTTAAGTTCATATGATGATTGATCAAATTTTATGCTAGTTATTGAGTTGTTTATTTTTAATTTAGAAACTTAATGATGAATGAATGAAACCAATGGTGGGAACCAATCATGCTCCAATTGGATGAGTATGAAAGTTATGGTTAATGAAAAGGAGATAAGATAGGTGGCTAATGATTTTTCAATTATGTTATTGGATCCTTATGCTATGTGGATTATGAATCTTGTGTAAATGCAATGGTTTGATTTTTTATATGAATATGATTTACTTGGATGTATTAATGTGTGCATCGAGTGTGCAGGTACACTTTCCATGGCCAATGGAAATTGGAGGTGACTCTTGGGAACCCTATGTAAATTAACCAGTGAAACCGAGCTAAAGTCCATATGAAGGGACTATAGTTCCATCATGTAATTATTGATGTTATTTGTGAATGCTTTTAATTTGGTTTTTTATTGCCACGTCATTCCATCCAGGAGGTGAGTTGTCTATTCAAGTGGACAAACTCGGATTTGAACTTTTAGGCACTTTTTGGGGATTGAAAAGTGATATTTTTTAAGTGTTTTTATGGGTTTAATGTCCCTAGGGCAGGTACCTATGGATTAGGTACCTTTTTAGCTTAAAATCATGGGTCAGTCTCAAGATAGGGCACTCTTTTTGAGGCCTTAAAGGTGTTTGGCGAAAATAAGGTTTGGGAAGTGAGATGGGGACTAGTTCCTTTCCAATCCCACTTCTCCATGTTGTCTTGGAAGTCTTCCAAGTCCTCACACATGTGTAAGAACACATGGGTGAGTGTGCCTGGGAGGGTGAATGGAAGGTTGACAAATGTCAGCTCCCTATTCAAATGAATTAAAACTTGAGTTTCTATAAAGCAAACTCAAAACAAGGGTTAGGGGATTCTTTTGCATTCTTGATTTTGGTTGAATTTTGGGGGAGTGAGGATTTTGAAGAAAAAGCTTGGAAGAAGAGGAGTTGTGTGGATCCTCAACCCATCCTTCCTTGAGCTTGGTTTTAAGGTAGATTCACCACTTTTGTTTTTTCTTCTTCATGTTTGTATTTGAAAGATTAAATGTGTAGGTGAAAAGATGTGCTTGAAACTTTATCTATTGTGCTTGCTTTGTATGTGTATTTCAAATTTCCCTTGGAGCATATCTTCTTGTGTTTTTGATGTATTATGTGTTATGGGAAAAAGGGTTGTGTAGGGATAGGCTCACCCAAGTTGGGAAGAGCGTCCCTTGTTGGGGATGGTATGGAGTAGGAACCTCCATGGGGAAGCTTAATTCCTCCTTAAGAGGAGAGGCTCAAAAGGGGTATGAGTACCCATGTGAAATTGTGAAATGGTAGAAATGGTTTTGGTGATATGGGTTTTGGAGAAAGAGAAGAGATTAAAGAAGGGTTGCATGTGAAATGATGGGAGTATGATATGAATTATTCTTGTTGTTATTACTATGAGTCCCCATATGGAGTGTGTAGTCCACTCTCTATCCCCCACTTTGGATTCTTGATGGAATCCTAAAGTCATGTGAAAATCCCTTTGGTGGGTGTAAAAATAATCTTGTGTGTATCTTGTGTGTGTAAATATTGTTTTTCTTGGTTTTGTTTGTACCCGGTTCCCTCGGTTGCTTCCTAGCTCGGGGGTGGTTGGTTTTCCAACCAAAGGTTGGGAGGTGAGCACTACCTTGGCTATGGAGAATTTGTTTGTGTCTTGTGTAGGTTGGAGAAAGTTATGAGGAGTATTGCAAACTTTGGGAAGGTCAGCTATTTTGTCATATCTTTATGCCTATGAGGTGAAACTAAGCTCACAAAAATGTAACTACCTTTATTGGTAGATGTGGGAGAAAAGTGTATATGTGTGAAAGTGGTGTATATTTGCATGATGTTGTGACTCTATAACTAGGGGTGAAAAGAAACATTTGTTAAATCCATTTCATTATCCTTTTCTTTAAGAGAATATGCATTTCATTTTGAAGGAAAAAAAAATGTTAATTTGAAAATAAAGTTACTATATTTCATTTGTCAGCGTAAAGGAGTATGTTATATTCTATTGTGGAACATTTATGAGTAGCTTGGTGGGTTTCATGTTGCTGACTTGTAAACAAAATATCTTTTGTTTTCTAAGAACAATGCATTTAGCTTGTAGGAAAGATAAAGGGGGCTATTCTAAATTTAAAATTTATAGCTTAATATTATGTCAAGAGAAACTAAACCAGTAAATGAATGCATATTAGAATAATTTTATTATTTCAATCCTAAGTTTCTTGTCTTCCTTTCATTTTAGAAAGAAACTAGCGTTATTAATGTAGTTTACTGCTCAATAAATAAATAAAGTATCACTTGAAATAGAATATCTAGTTATATGTCTAAAATATATATATATATATATATATATATATATAAAGAAAACATGGTTCCATCATAAAGTCTCACCCTCCATATATAACATGATGACTGGTTGCCATATGCATTCTGTTTATGTACTTTTGAACATTTCATTTTTAGGCTTTGTGTTGGTTGAAAAGAAATACAGGTGCAATGCTAACTGTTTTACTTAGAAGTTGATATTTTACATACCTCTTTATATAGGGAAAAATACATTAACAGCATTAGGCTATTAACAACATTGTATGATTTTACATAAATACCCTTCACGGGATAACCTTCTATTGTGTTCCTTTCAAAATAGATACTTGGTTGAATGGGGGAAAAGATTGTATTATGTCCACTGATAAGAAGCTGGGTTAAGCATCTTGAGTTAGTCTGTGAATGTTCTAAGTCTGCTCATGTGCATACTTAAGAAGGACAAGACTATATGCTAAAACAGTTAAATCTGTGTTAATAAAATGGAAATTGCTATGAACTTGCAACATAGTAGATACAAAAAGAACAGTGACGCAATATTTCAAGTCTTAATGCATGATAACATAGATTTGTGAATAGTGATATCCACTTAAGCACCCAAAAATAAGATAGTTATCCAGTTGTGGAATGAGAGTCGCCCCTTCACTCCATTGCTCATGGCAGCCAACATGGTGTTGAATTAATATGGCATCTCAGTTCCTTACTTTAAAAAAAGGAAAGAAAAGAAAAACATAAAGAAAAGAAAATAATATAAAATAAAACCAAAATACATTATCTGAATATATTTGTTGTCTGTCTCCTTGAATCTGCGAGGGAAGTACATAGAAGAGTGTTCAAACCCTTCTGGTGTAGGGCGTAGGATTATAGTAGCATTCCCGTAGTACAAATGTTTAAAGGGAGCATTGTTACAGAAATAAGGCATTTGAGAAGGCTTAAATCTGTTTGAAAATTTGGCCATCCCAACTACATCTTCCTTGCACTTTGCACTGGGTATTGGGTGAATATGGAAACGTAACCCGAATGTCTGATCATTCAGCCGCCCTTGAAATAATGGATGTATGTGGGTGGTCCTTAAATCGAAGCCCTTAAACAGTATTTAAATTGTATTCCTATGAGCTTATCGAAGACATCTCTGTCTGACTATGTCACGGGTTCCCTCTCGGCAACGATATATGGTTATAGGTTGGAAACCCCTGACATATTGAGGAATAGAGAAATTTACTTGGAGGCACGACACTCAATGTGTTTAGGATTTTGAATTTAAAAATACTAATACTGGCATTGAGTAATTACGTTGTGTATGGGGTCTCACAGGTGTGTGACCAGTCTTTTTTTCAAAGAAACCTATAAATTTATTTCTTTTTTTTCCTGAGCCTAGTTGTTAGCACGTTGCCCTCCCCTTAGCTATGAAATGACGTGCTTAGTATCTGTAGCAAACTCTGTGAGAGTTGGGCAGGTATTTTGGTGGACGTGAAAGAAATAATAATAATAGTAAAATGCTCAAGAAACATGATATAAAAGAAAACATATGTAACAAAATAAAATGTATAAATCAAACGTTTTCGGAGTGGGGACTCCATCATTTCCCTAGACTAAAAGTTGCAAGCAACAGGAAATAGTGTATAGGCAACAGATTGGCGATAATAGGATTACATAGTAGGTTAAATGTTAAGAAATTTAGCATTGGCTTTAGTGTGCAGCAGACGTTATTAGATTGGGTTTTAAAAATTATAAAAGAATAAATAAATAAAAAAATTGAGCATCGGGATAACACGCGATGTCTACAAGGAGCCACTTTCCTCAAAAAAAAAATTGCTTGTAAGTGACTTCTTGTCAGTAAATTTAGACTGCAAAATCTTGTTGTTACGTTTACAACGTTTGGTCAGTAATCTCTAGTTCATTACATTAAAGATCGGACCTGGCTGACAGGGTTAAATTTCGCAGTGTTTGAATTGGGTGACTCTAATAGGGCTCACGTGGTGAACAACTAGTCTATGAAGTCCAGCTCCATGCACGATAGTATTAATTTACTTAGCATTAGTCGAACCTGTAGGCACCTAAGCGTTAATATCTGAACTAATAGTGAGTATCATTTTAATGACTGCGATGGGAATGGAATTATGGAATAAACAGACAGGGTTCCTCACTGATAATAAAATGTAGAGGTTGAAGTGTACATAGTAAACCTAAAAGAAAAGAGAGAGACCCATATCATTTATAGTTAGCTGCGTAATGTTCATATGCATGTTTTATCTAGTTGCAGTTTTGTTATTACTATGGTCAACATTAAGCGAATAGTAATTAATGGTGCCCTGCAGATTTAATTCTATGATTGTACAATTAGGGAAGAAAGAAAATAAAGAGCAGCAAATGAAAAAAAACAAAATCTTTATTAGTAAGCTTAGCTTCATGTGGGTGGCAATGTATCCACGCATTCCATCTTGTAAGAAGACACTCTAGTATTTTTAAAAGGCATTGTAGCAACTCCTTAGTTATAATACTCCTTAAATAAAAGAGGGGTGGGCGGATATATTTCCTTACTCTTAAAGAAGATTCCATTATTTATTTAAGAATTTATGTAAGAATAAAGCCCACGTAATATTAGGAACTCTTTAAAAGTTTAGCTCTCCTTATTTATCTTTTTCTTCTTCCCTTCCTTTAAAGGAAAATAATAATAATGTGTATATATAAATGGGTTATTATATATTTATTTATTTTTATATGGTATGTGAGAATTTTGTAATGTCATAGTGTTTTTTTTTTAGAGTAAAGAAAATGTATATTTATTTGTGTAGTAGGGGCAAGAAAATAATTAAATTAATAATGATTAATAATAAATAATTGAATAAGAGAGTAAATCAAGTTAAATTATGATTATCATATGCACTCTTGTAATTAAATTTCAAAGGGAAATGTTAAATATGGATTCCATTAATATCGTCAAGATGACTTGCAAAGGATAGTAATATCAAATAAAATAATGGTTCATCAGTTGATCCTTAGGTCCTCAATTAATTAGGATGGTACGTTCTTGTTTAATTCTCTCCCTAGTTAGCATGCGTAAATGACATCATTTTGTAGGACATGGTAAGGCTTGAATCAAGTGAGAGGTGTCATAATTAAAAAAAAAAAAAATTAATTGTGTTTTTTCCCTATGAGTAAATTATGGGCATTACACTTAAGCCCCCTTTTTGGGAACCAGCTCACTTACCCTGTGGTTGTTGCATATATATCTCCTCTTCCAAATCCCCATGGAGAAAGGTAGTTTTCACATCTAGCTATTCAAGATGCAAATCTTCGACAATCACAATACTAAAAATAGTATGAATATAAGTCATTTAACAACTGAAGAAAATATTTCATCAAAATCAATGCCCTTTTCTTCTTGTACAAATCCTTTTACAACAAGTCTAGCTTTAAATCTTCTTACCTCCTTCCTCTTTCAACTTATAAACCCATTTGTTTGGTAAATCCCTTTTACCTATATGTAATTGATGTAGGGTACTCCCCTTATAATATAAAATTCGCAAAAGAACAATAGATAATGGCACAAACAAAATGCAAGAAGGAAGCAAATATTTTCTATTATCACTGAAATGAAAAATGAAATTACAACATTATATTTGCCATCACATGGGCTTTCTGATTAGATAAATCTACAAATGAAAGCCAACATCTATGCTATACTTCCCCACTTCTATAGACCCACCTTCACATCCTTTATTTGGAAGGTGTAACCGCCCTAGAATCTTCTAGAAAGTGTAACTTCCTCAAGAAGATATTTTGAAATTTTATTAATTTTGGTAGTACTTCATAGGGTCATAAATTTTGATCAGATCATCAGATTTTCTATTCTAATACCTTTTCGGAAAGCTCTCAAGAGATGTTCCACAAAATAGTGAGGCCTAAAGGCTGACCTCTTTCATTTTCCATCAGTTTTCAAGCCCATCTAGAGCCTCTAAGTGCCTCAAAATTGACTTTGAAGATTTTAAAAGGGATTTTCAAAAATTGAAATTTCAATCTCTCAAATGAAAAATGGTATTGAAGTGATTTCTTTGTCACTGGCTTCAATTTACCGTTCTATAGGTCTATGTAAGATTTCATGTCCAACCATGCATAAATAGAAAATTACTATAAATAGTAACCCTACCAAATTTAGCCTTATTGAAAAGAAACAACATTTTTTTTGGGTGATGCAAGATTGCTCTTACACCCTGGATGCTCCTGCATCACACACAAGGGGTAATTTGAAAAGTGACCCTATCACTTCTTAGGAGTTAGAGGAAAACCAAGACGGTTAACCTCAACCTCAAACAACAATGATGAATCTTCAACAAACCTTCCTCTCCACTTCACTAAGTACTCTAGATATCGTCTATTTCTCATGCTTCTACACACACAACTATCCAAAATTCCTTCTATCTCCTATTTTTTTGAAGTTGGTGCTAGGATATTCCACTATACTTCTATTATTTCTTCATCAATTCCTCCTTCATGATATTTTGTTAAATATGAAATGTTAAACACAGGTGAAATATGAATTTCATCATGAAACTCTACCTCATATGCATTTCATGAATCATGCTTCTTCAATATCTTGCATGGTCCAAACTTTTTCATCTTTAATTTTTTGTATGAACCAACTAGCCTTTCCTTTCACAAATGAACCATGACTTCATCTCCTGCTTGAAACTCCTTATATCTCCTTTTCTAATTTTCCTTATCCTTATATTGTGAGTTCATCTTATTGATATGTTTCTTCACCTCTTCATGCAAATTCTTCAGGTACTCAGCAAAATCTTCAGCTTTAGCACTACTCTTCTCCCCCTTATCTATCTTTGTTAGTTCAAAAGTAGTTCTTGGACTACTCCCATACACAATCTAGAATGGTGATTTAACAAAGCTCCTATTGATATAATTTCTGTAAGTAAATTATTCTTGTGGTATAATCAAATCCCATCCCTTGGGTTATCTCCTACTAAGCATCTTAATAGGTTACCCAAAATCCTGTTCACCACCTTCATTTATCCACCAGTATGTGGATGGTGTGTAGAATTGAACTTCAAATTTGTCTTCAAATTCTTCCATAATGTCCTCTAGAAATAACCAACAAATTTGGTATCTCTATCTGAAACTATAATCTTCAGGAGACCATGTAGTTTCACCACCTCTCTAAAAAAAAATTCTACAATATGAACAACATCATTTGTTTATGACATGGAATGAAATGTGCCATCTTTTAAAATCTATCCACCATCACAAATATGGAATCATGCACTCTCTATGTCCTTGACAAGCCAAGAATAAAATCCATGCTAATATTTTCCCATGGCCTCTCAAGTATGGGTAATGGCTGATACAATCCAGTATTTTGACTTGTTTCTTTCACCATCTGGCATACTTTACAACTTTGTACAAACTTCTTCACATCTTGTTGTAGTTGTGGTCAGTAATAATTCTCACTAACAAGAGAAATGGTCTTATCTTGACTAAAATATCTAGCCAATCCTCCACTATGCTTCTCCTTGATTAGATTATCTCTCATAGAACTCCTTGGAATGCACAATTGGCTTCCTTTAAACAAAATCCCATCTTGGATTAGGAAATCCAACCATCTTGTCCTATCCAATGTAACAGGTTTCAAAGAAGCATTCCATGCTTCTACAAAGTTTAGATCTTCAGGATACAAACTCTTGAGTTCATTGAACCCAACAACTTCTATATTCATCTATATCAACAAATTTTTCCTTCTACTCAAGGCATATGCGACTTTGTTTGACCTTCCACTCCTATGCTTCAAAACAAAAGTATAACTCTGCAAAAACTCAATCCATTTTAAGTGCCTTTGATTTAACTTTCCTTGACTATTGAAACACTGCAAAGCCTAGTGATCAGTATATAAAATAAATTCTTTTGGAAACAAATAGTGTCTCCATTTCTTCAAAACCAAAACTATAGCATAAAACTCCTGATCATAGAAAAAATATTTCTTCTTAGCATCATTTAAATTCTCACTAAAATAGGCAACATGCTTACCTTCTTAACTCAAAACAACTCCTATGGTAGTGTCACTAGCATCACAATCTACCTAAAAGACCTTGTTGAAATTTGGAAGTGCCAAAATAGGTTGCTCTATAAATTTCTTCTTCAACTTATCAAAATTTTTGGCTGCTCCTGTAGTTCACTTAAACTCTTTTCTATTTCCTCTCATTGCTTTAGTTAGAGGTGCACAAATACTATTGAAATCCTTAATAAAATTTCTATAAAATCTTGCTATCTAGACCATGAAATGATCTTACCTCTGTAACACTCCTCGGGGTAGGCCATTCAATGATAGCTCTCACCTTCTATGGATCCATTTTAAGACCCTCTATTGAGACAACAAATCCCATATACACCAAGTCTTTCTTCACAAAACTACATTTTTTCAAATTAATCAACAACAAATCCTAGAAACTTGTTTAGAATAAGATGCAAGACAAGTGGAAAGTGTTGTAAAATGATAGTGTCTAGTGGTAGTACATGCAACATTGTGTATGAAGAGATTGTAAACAAATTGAGACAGTTACTTAAAGTGAAACATCACAGTCCCTACAAAGTTTTGTGGTTACAAAAGGAACATTAGTTGGTGGTATGAGAACAATTTATGTTAAGTTTTCAAATTGGTAGTTATAAGGATGAGATATTGTGTGATGTAATCCAATGGATGTGTGCCATATTTTGTTGGGTAGGCCTTAAAAATTTGATAGACAATTTGAGCATGATGGAAGAGTTGGCCATATTTTATTGTGTTTATTTCAATAGACTATATAATGGCATCTACATTATCTTTTTATTATATGTAGATAACATGCTTTTGCAGGGTCTAACATGCAAGATATATATGTATTCAAAATAAAATTATCTAATTCATTTACGATGAAGGATTTGGGTGTTGCAAAGAAAATCCTTGGTATGTGAATAAGAAGAGATAGAAAAATTATCAAATTAACATTGTCTCAAAGGGATGCCAAATCAGTTAGTACACCTTTTCCCAACCATTTTAAATTGACTAAGGAGATATGTTTGAAGAAATGAGGGAAGATAACTATATGCCTAAGGTTCCATAATCCTTGTTAATTGGCATCTTAATGTATGCCATGGTGTGTACAAGGCTAGATATTGCACATGTAGTGGGAGTTGTGGCTTATGTTTATGAACAATACAAGAAAGAGCATTGGAATGTAGTGAAGTAGATTCTCAAGTATTTGAGAGATACTACTACCCAAGAATTATGTTTTGGAGGTTCCAACTCTACTCTACAAGGATATGTTGATTCATATCTAACATGTAATATATATAGCATGAGGAGCACCACATGGTATGGTTTTATTGTAGGTGAAACAGTAGTAAGTTGGATTTTGAGATTGCAAAAGGTTGTTGTACTTTTAACAACAAAATTAGAGTATGTTATTGCTATAAATGCTAGTAAAGAGATGTTTTTGTTACAAAGGTGATGTAGAAACATCTTGGGTGCACAAGAATTATTGCATCAACAAAAAAAATCAAGTTTCAATTATAGTTTTGCTGTGTTTCCTTTGGTTTTTGGTTATTGCTTCAAGAAAATTTTAGAGGAAATTTGGTCAAATCAAGGATATTACCTTGTAGAGGAGCCAAATGGGTTGTCATAGATCAAAATTTCATGAAATCTAGATGAAAAACAAGAATGATATGGTCTTGTGGTCTTTCAATCCATTATAAAAAATTATGGATATTTACTTGTGAATTGAATGATTGTGGAAAAAATGACATCATCCAACCATGCATAGATTCCATGTGCATCTAGATGCTTGCAAAAAACTCAAATCTATATGGACTTGTAGGAAATTACAAGTGAACTACACATTGTGTTTGGAACCTATTTCAATGAGTTTTTCAACCTTGCAGGAATTTGACATATAAGTGGTTTGTGGGAATCATGACATGATATGACCTTGTGAGAATTTCATGTGCATCTAGATGTTACATAGGAATTTTGGTGTCATTTTTTTTTGGTGGTAATTTTTATGTCAATTGGATGTTTGTGTGGTTTTTGTTTCCATTGGTATTTGCGAAGAAACCTTAGTGAATTGAACCTAAGTGATGAAATGAATAAGTTTTGATAAAAAAAATTGCTTATGACATCAACATGTCATTCAATTATATTATCATGTATAGATTGAAGAAAAGTACCATCCAATTGAACCTAAAGAGAGATTTCTTGATTGAAGTTTCCAATTGCAATTTTTTCATTTGCATCTACACTTGCATTTTTCAACTTGCATCTACATTTGTAGAATTTTGGCTTCCATATGCACCTTATAGGTATTTGGAGGTCATTCAAACCTTATGGACTTTTGGTCTACATCTACAATTGTGAAATTTTGATGTGTTGTTGCACTTTGACATTTTTGCAATACTTTAGTTTTTGTAACTACCAAATCTTGAAACCATTAAACTTCTTAAGGTTTGAAGTACAAATAGAAAATATTGTCTTCATTTTAAGGGTCCTTTGGAGAATGAGTATAAGAAATAAGGCTAAATTTTGGAACTAGATAATGG
Organism: Sequoia sempervirens; assembly: GCA_007258455.2. NCBI lineage: Eukaryota > Viridiplantae > Streptophyta > Pinopsida > Cupressales > Cupressaceae > Sequoia > Sequoia sempervirens. Next base: position 12,025 of record VDFB02187670.1, on the reverse strand, counting down.
TGATGTAGGATCATAGCTTTGTAGAACCCTATTATATTGATTTTTTATAATAAATAAATTATGTTTATTGAAATCAAGTGTGGGGAGTGTTTTAGGCTACATGATTGGGTAGCTTGGTAAGATCATACTTTCACAACTATATCAAAAATGTTATGGAGGAATTGGAAAGAAGAAGGAGGATAGTAGGGTGTATAATGATAGCGATAGTGCCATTCATCTTACAAAGAACTCAAACTTTCATTCTAAGAATTAACACATACAACTCAGGTATCATTTAATATGATCAATTTTGGAAGATGGATAGTTGAAGTTGGAAAAGATACACACTAGGAAAAATCCTATATGCATGTTGACAAAGGTTGTAACTTGAGAGAAACTAATTTCTTGCTCTACTTTAGTTGGCCTTCAAGGATGATGGTGAAGATGAGAAACTTATCAAGTTTGAAGTTGGAGCATAATTTGGTAGGTGTAGTAATGGTGGAGTTGTAATCAGTCTCCAAGTGGGAGATTGTTGGTGGATCTTGATTAGATTCTTGGAGTTGTTGGGATCATACTCCAAGTGGTATATTGTTGGTTATGGAATCTAATATTATTAGTTTTGGATCCTGTTTTAGTGATGGGGTTATAGGGGCTACCCACCCTATGGGATTTGGGGATCACACATCCTAATGGGGGTTAAAAGTAAGTGCCCCTGAATGCCACATTTGATATATACTTATTCATTGTAAATCAGGGTCATTTATCATTAGGTCACAAATATGATGGTAGAGATTATGTGGTTTTTCTTTCCTTAGAAGATGGCCCCATGTTATGAGGGCATTGCATTACAATTGTGTATTGTATTATATTATCAAGAAACTATGAGATAAAGAAAAATAACTTACAATGGATGTGTTGTAGGTTGTATCCCTTTATTTTTTTAGACATAATAAAGGAAGGATTGGTTGTTTCTCTATGGATGTAGCCCATATTGGGTGAACAACATATATATGTGTCTTTGTCTTTTTGTTTTATGTTATTTTTATATTTTATTTCTACATTTCACTTTATTATATATTTCTCTGCAATCCTATTCCTAGTAGTTGTTTCATGCATTACATACTTTTTCATGACATTACCATCTATCTACCCCATATCATTTTCATTCATTTTCCATACTCACCTTGATCTTAATAATGATTGGGAAAAAAACTTAAAACATGCTATAGAAAAATCTTGGCATGTCTCTCCTTTGGTCACACATTATATAATATCATGCCAATGCCTATATAGCACTATCCAACATGTATCTTAGAGAAAATATAATATTCCTATGTGGCATATTCCTTGGAGATCACATCTTGAATCCTCCATTAGATAATCTTCATGTGTCATATCTCCTACCTAGTAATTCTTTGATTCTTATCATAAGACTTGGTTCTCCCTTGTCATTGGTTCCAAAATTCCAACCCACCTAACCAATAGTCCTCCAAAACCTAGCCAATCCTAAAAGTAGTCCATCCAAATACAACAATCCTAATCCATGCAATCTAGCATGTCATCAAAAACATCCCTTGGTTTTGTTCCCATCCTTGCTATCAACCTTGATCCATTTTATTTGTATTATTGTTATCAGAATATGTCTTTTCCAATGCTTACATATTATTTTCAAGATGTGTCCTTCCCACATCAACAATGTTATCATCATCAATCATGTTTCATCTTGACTAGGGGCAAGATCATGTTTTCCCTTGCAACATTGTGCATGCTAGCTTGTGTGTATATTTCATTAATTAGAATTTGTCATGGTTCTTATATTATATACTACCCTATCAGTAAATGCAAAAATCCATAATTATTAACATGTGATTTCAAACTTTCAAACAACACACTTGAAACATGCACTTTCAATGAAAAACCATAAGAATTGACATCAACCTTGACATACAGTCAAAACAATCCTTTGCATCATGAAAGTATTCTTATCACTAATCACTTGTCTTATATGCAATGTTTCCTTCCCTAAACCATACATGATCCAAATCCATTTTTTTGTCCTTTCTACACCTTGGAATAAGATAACATTGTTATGTGTTAGTTGACTGTTGTTTGTCTATTTTTTTGGCTTATTTTTTTTGATATTTTGATATTTCTTTTTATTTATATTTTGACCCGCACTATGCCTACTCAAGGTCACCACAATCATTTCATATCATGGTGTGCTTTGAATGTTATATATTGGGGAAAGATCTATTGTTTTCCATGTGTCTTGTTGGATGGTTGTCTCATCATGAATCCACCAAGAGAGTCAAATTTCTTGTGAGTGTTGGGGCATCCTATTATCTTTTATTTTCTTAAAAGTTGGTCCATGCATTGGATACATTATCACCTTGGTCTATATACCTTGGTGCATAGCATCCATTTCTATATTAAATAAAAGTTGCTAAACTCAAAGTTAACATAACACATTATCACCAGTTCATCCACAATCATGTTTGTTTCATACTTTTTTCTTCATTTTTCCATCTATCATTTGACATTTATTTTTGCATCTTCTCTTCTTTCAAAGATCATCCATGCAGTTTATGCATAGATAATCTCTAAGGGGGCATCAATCATCTCACTTTTCTAATTTGGCATTTGTTACCCTATTGGGACATGCCATCATCTCCATCTTTTCTAATTTTTCTTCTTATTTATTTTTATTTTCTTTGTAATAATGTCACATTGAACAATACTCAAAGAGGGAAAAAATATAGACACTAAAATTAATTTTCCTAAATTTTGACCTTTAACTATTGTCATATCACCCTATTTATTAATCCTTAATTAGCCATCACACTCATCACTTTATCACCATCATTAATTATTTACTAATTAATTTACCATTTATTATCATCCATTTATCTATTTATTCAATTAAATGAGAACTAATTGTTCATTTTCAAATAAATTCCATTTTTGTCTCTTCACTCAACTCCTTCATCACTTATCAGTTAACTTCGTCTAATTTAATAATTTTCCTCTAACATTCATCAAATGTCGTTATCTTCAAATGAAAACTTCTTTCTCAAATTTATCCATCAATTGAGTTAAATAATCCATTAATATCCTCACATCACTTTGAAATGACAAATTCCCAACTTTAGTTGACTCCACCAACAATTTAGTTAACTCAAGTCTTCATTCTTATCATCATCTCCTAATTCATTTTTCCTCATAAAGTCTATAAATTTAGTCATTTCCTTCATCATTTGATACATATCTCACATTTTATGAAAATCAACTTGTCAAAATTAGATATCATCTAAATATTGTGTTATGTTGCTTGATTGCATCTATATTCCAATAGAAAAATCAACACTAGTCTTGAGGTTTATAGTGAGATTATTATAATAGAATTAAGATTTGGTTCTAGTTTATGTTTTCATATCTAGTTGATTTCTTATTTTTCAATTTGATTGCATACAATAATTATTGTATTAAGGACAAACCAATCAAAATCTAAAACAAAACAAAAAAATTACTAATTATACAAATTTTACCATCACATCTCTTAAACATTACTTAGTCTTAGCTATTTTAAAAAAATCTGTGTATGAGATGTTTACTCTATACAAATCTTTTACTTTTCAAATGAGGTCTCCAAATCTTTAAACATAAGATTTTAGCATCATGTGCAATATTAGAATTAAGTTATTTTTGCCCTCCTTTTATTATTCTTTCTTAATCATTATACTAGATCACCCAATTTAAACCAAACATTAATACATAAATAAATATATAATTGTTCAAAAATTGTTTATATATTAGTGATTTTATTTTTAAAATATAATAATAATTTAATAAAAATAAATTAGAAAATTAAAAGATTGTTATATAATTTTAATTTCAGTTAAAGTAAAATATACAAAATACACAAAATGCTAATATCAATTCAATTTATAATAAATTATTTAGTTTAATTTATAAATTCTTTTTTAATTCTGTAGTCAATTAGAATCAATAAAACATGTTCAATGAAAAAATACAAATAATTTTCTTTATCTCTCTGCAATCATGATAATAGATCACAAAATGTGATCCCCCACTTTGATGCAAAAAAAGTCTCAGAAAATGAAATCTAGAAGAAACTTTTACAACAATGATCAATATGAATTGTAGAAACATTGTATTTGTAGAAAACAACCACCAGAAAACTGCACTGATCAAAACCACTCTTATAAAAGGAGAAATCCATGCATATAGCCAGGGTGTTTGGGAATTAAATAAAACTGCAGTGAAGCTCCTCAGGAAGACTCCTGCCATTAACAAATACTTCTGTTTATTAAAAAACCAGCAGAAAACAATACTGATCAAAGTCACCCTTTATAAAAGGGGAAACCATAGCTTTGGGATTTAAAAACAAAGAAGCTACAGTTAAGCTCCTGGCAAGGCATCAGCAAACCTCCACAGGGCATGAAGTATGAATAATAAGAGCGGGCTTATTATCTGTTTCACCAGAACCAGAAGGATGCCTGTCATTCACATAATATATCTGAACAGAACCAGAACTCCCGCCCTTCACATAATTATACAGCCATTTAACACCCAAAATTAGTGCCAGTCCAAAAACACCCACAAAAAAGAGGCCTGCAACTGTCACAAACAGCACCATTCCCAGGGGGATCAATATGGGAGAAAGCAGGATCAAAACAGGGGCTAAAATTACCGAACATATTGCAATTCCTGCCACAGAAAGCGCCGCCAGAAACAGCAATTTTGCACACGATATAAACAACGTTGCAAAGCATAAAACATGAATCGAATCTGGTGAATGGTCGTGGATATTGCTCAAACCAGTTACATATCTCAAAATATCAATTAATCCCACATGGAATTTAGGCATTTTAAAATCCCAGAAACCCAGCATGTCCCTGCAGCTCTGTACTTGTTTAGATCTTGATTTCTTCGTTCTCAGGCTTGCCCGGGGACAATCTGTACACGTAATTTGGTTATCCTGCAACAAAGAATTCAACCTCGGTTTTGAAATTCTGGTTTCTACTTTTTTCTGTTCTGTTGGATTGTCATTGCCTTATTAGCTATATGCTTTTTATGTGATTTCGTTCACTCTGTAAAAAGGAATATTACTTACTTTCGTTAGGCAGGGAAGTAGTCGAATATTCTTTCTCAACTGCTTTTAAATTGCTTTTTTTTATAATTTTCTTAATGTGTCAAAATTAGGCTAGCTGTGGTGCTTGGCCCAATAAAGAGGTCTCGCTTTTAACCCTTTCACTTTAAAAGCAATACTGAGAATAATGAGAGGGGTAAGCAAACATAAAAAGAATAAAAAAGGTTGAAGTATTTTGGATCTTAATTATTATAAAAATAAAAATATTTTTTATTTTTTATTTTTTAATATTTATAATTATGACAATGTGGAGTTAGCAATCCTTTAAACCTCTAAATTTATGAATTATTTTTCAAATAAAATATTAAAAAATATTCTTAATTTTTTATATGATTATGTTTATGAAAGTTATTAGTTAAAAATATTTTTCATGTATGTTATGCTACTTAAATTTTATTTTAAATGATAGTAGAATTCCTTAAAGCTAAAGATAGAGTGTGCATTCAAAGTGTTTGAAAGATGGTTTATATTGAACATGAATAAACAAAATTGCATCATAGAGAGATACACATTTATCATAGAAACCTTCCGGTGAAAAAAATTGATTGAAAGTGGCAAACACACATTGTTTAAGATTTTCTTGAAATGTAGAAACAATTATGTATGTGAATAATACAACATGATATATCTCTCTCTCTTTCTCTCACTCACACACACACACAAAATTGTGTTTTGTATATGAAAGATTTGATTCTGATCTCGCTTTCCCTTCTTGGGAAACAACATGCACCTTAAACATGTTGTAGGCTTAAATTGGAAGGGTAGACAATGAAAATTTGAAGGCCACACAATGAAAAATTGAAGATGAATTGGAAGGTGAGACAATGAAAATTTGAGGATAAAATGTTCCCTCATTGAAAATTTGAAGATAAATTGGAAGGCCAGACAGTGAAAATTTGAAGATAAATTGGAAGGTGAGACAATGAAAATTTGAAGATAAAATGTTCCCTCATTGAAAGGCCAAACAATGAGAATTTGAAGATAAAATGTTTCCTCATTGTTTCCTCTTCTTACATGTTCAATCTTGATGAAACCACCCAAGTAATGTCCTTGATTACACAGGACAAAAAAAAACACCACTAATATTCTTTTAGTTACAATAACACAAAAAACTCAATTTTTTTATCAACTCATTATTGCTTAGAATACTTTTAATTACCACCAATATATTATTATTATCTAACTCCAATAACCAAGGTGATAACTGTTGTATTCATTAACACGATAATAAATTATTGTTCATATATTTGATATTATATAAAATTTATTCATGTTTAACTACTATTTACTTAATTTATTATTTAATATTTAAATGCATAAAAACAATGATTATTTAATTTAATTAATTTAATCTTTACTATCTAAATTAATTTTATCCTAAAAATGTACATACTTCTTATTATATATATATATATATAATGAAATTAGTATAAAAAGAGCATATTAAATTATCTTTATAAGAATATAAAAACTTCTAAATAAAGGAGAAAAGAATATGTGGCTACAAGATATAAAATAAGTTAAAGATTATCTTTCTAATATAAAAAAAAAAAAAAAACTTGATACTTATGTCATATTTTCTCTAAAAAGAAACACATGATATTAGTCTTGTCCAAGTCATAATTTTTTTTCAAAAAGTCTTTTTGAGGTTTATAATAGCTTTCCATCACTCCCTATTATATAGAATATTTTAATGTCAATAAATTTTTAGCTTTATGAAAAGAAAGACCTTAAACAACGTATGTATATCTCATAATATAACTAACAATCGTACCTTGGTGTGTAATGGGTACATCGAAGAGGTGTGGAAGGTCAATTAGGAAAAAAATTGGTTTATATTTTGCATACATTTGTGTAGTACATGAGATCAATTTGTATGTCATTTTATAGAAGATTTTAGGCATTTAGAACTAGGAGAGATAGCGATATGAGAGATGGTATGCTTGTAGAAATCAATGCAAGGAGTAATTGAATGCTCTCCAAAGCACGAAGTGAATGAGAAAATGTTGTGGATTTAGGTGGCGGCGATGATCATATGCCTAACATTGATGGTGAAGGATGTGAATTAAAGTTATTAATCTATCGAGGTATCTCCTTCTCGATGCTTCTTTCATTGTGGTGAAAACAAGTGCTTAAACGACGGACAAGAGGTGGTGGCTCTGTGGTTGCAGAGGAGATGGAGGCTAAATTTTCACTCAAGATGAGGATACAACTCTCCCTATTCCATGGTGAAGCATCGACAAAGAGATCAAAAGGTTTATTCCTTTACAATGATGAAAGATTAGTGCAAGTAGTGTAATTAATATTGGGAAAAAGGTTTGGCGACCTCAAGCATAGGTATAGGAAAAATATGGACATTTATTCGTTGATAATGGCTTGGGGCTTAGATTTGGGAGAGCTGACAAAAATTGTGAAAGGGGTGATGAAGGCACTGGTGTATGAAGATTACCTGAAGGGCATGGACACAATCTTGGAATGGGCCATTCCAGGAGTAGGAATGGATTTTAGTGAGGGAATTGAAAATGAAGAGGATGAAGAAGCCGAGAGATACACTCCCTTTATAAGATGGCTAGAAGGAAGGCATAAAGCCAGCTAGAGAGAGGATGTAGCACATAGGTGGAAAGCGTTAAAAGCGTTTGTGGAATTAATGGAAGTTGACGCGATAATAGAGCAAGTGAAAGCTGAAACAAAGCAGTTGGAGCAGAAGGAGTTGCTACCTCGGAAGAAGAAAAAGATCATTGTGGTCAAAATAGAAGCTATGGCAGGGAGCTTGTCCAAAGCTTATCAGTAAATTAATCCTTTGTCATGAAATTTTGATTCCTTTTGGTTTCCTGATGTCAAATTTTGGGTTTCAAATTACAGGGATTGTAGGGAAGGTGGTGTCGGTTTGTAGGGTAGTTAGTAATTAATTGAAAAAACTATGAATGGAATTTTGAGCATAAATTTTGATTCTGAAGTAGTTGTTTGGGGTCTAGCTTAATGTCGTTAGTCTGTAATTTTTTGAGAAATTGGGGTTACAGTAGATGAATATTTGAATGGTAGATGGCCTGTCAAGAAAGTTGGATGGTAGATGGCCTATCAAGAAAGTAAGAGGATGATGTAATTTGACTTATCTTTATCTATATCAATAAAGCAAAGTATTATTACTGATAAAAAAATATATATTATTATAAATTTTTATTTTGTGTTAAATGTATTAACTATTAAATTCATCACATACTCTCTAACATATTAACATACATACAATTTTCATTTTCTTAATCTATCCAAATATCAAATTAAACTATGAGATTTTTTATAAATTAATTTAATTTGATTTATATAGAAATATATTAATTAGTAATTATAATAATTTCATATTTATACTTAATATTTTGTATTATAGAATATAATATATATTAGTATATATAAGATATTAATTATATATATATTAAAGAAGAATATAATATAATTTTGTTGAAGATTATAATATATAATAATAATAAATAATATAATTATATATTTATAAAAAAAATTATTATATAAAATGTACACAATATATTAATTAATGCTCATATTAGGATCTTGGCCGTAATTTTAATTTTAATAAACATACTCTAAAACCCTCATCGAAACCTTATTTTCAGGCTACAGCTCGCCAGTTAGGAATAGTTTAGAGGAGCGAAAAGCAATAGCGAGGGAAAGTAGTAAAAAGTGGCAGTAGTAAAAAATAGCCAAAAAATGGTGTAAATAAAAATATGTCACAATGGTTGTAAAAAGCAACAAAATAAAACCATGGCGTGTCGAATGAAAATGTTTTAAAATGGTGAAAAACATTAACGAGCCAGATTGAAATAACTATATTGCCTTGTCGTGTTAATCGTTGATAGTAGAAATTAGATCGACCATTTCCAAATATGATACGCCTTTGGCATAATTATCTAACAATCCCTAAAGCTGTAACGTGAGATTTGATCGATGATAAAGCATGGGTTAGATGAAGTGGTTTTTTTTTAAGAAACATATTTCACGGAAGCCCTAAACACTGTGAGGGATTGGTTTTAAAGTATGCCCGTGAGTGAAGCATCAAACTTATTTTTTTATTTGAAAATTTAGTAGCATTAGAAACCTCTTTTTTTTTAGGGATGCCACGACAAAAATTCTATTGAGTATTTGGTACAACGAAGGGGATTTTTACCAAGAAAGAGAGATTTATTGTGGGTTTCATGGTCAAGACGGTTGATTATTTATTTATTTATTTATTTTCCTTAATGCAAGTTGGAGTTAAACTTACAATATTTTATAATGCTTTTATTTTCTATGCTAGTTGCAATGCAATATTTCTGCGATGAATGCATTCTAACCGTGTAATTTATTTCATTGGAGACAATCTACATTCGGGATGATAGAGACAACATTTAACTCTTTATTAAGAGAACATGATGAATGAGTGCACAGAGTTAAAGAAATTACTTCAATTTATATTGGTTTATTTTCTTTATATTATTAACTGCAGGGTTATCATGGAGGAGAGGATAGAAGAAGTCTAATAAATCTTCTCCATTACGGTGCTCTTGTGATGGTAAGAGGAATACACAAAATCCATGAAATGCTTTTTTTTTCTCTCTAAACATATAAGAAAGAGGAAAAGAAATACCGTGAATGAATATATAAAAAATATTCTCCACATATTGCAAACAATAGCATACCGTCCATCTGATTATTATTTAAAAAAAAAAACTCATTTCTTTATACAACATAGATTAATCCTTTACAATAAACACTAAATCTCATAAACTTTTCAAGCAGTTTTATTTTTGAAATAAGACAAATCTGAAGGTGCACATGCTAAATTCCTTCTCAAAACCCCAGGTATTAAATAGTTTTCTCTATCCTTTATATAAATACTCTAAAACAATAGTTGTATGCATACTAATAAGACAAAATAGTAGATGAAGGTTTCTCTTTTCAGCTACAATTTTGTAGAAGACTCGCACATAAATTTTTACCATGGTCAACAAGATTTTACAAGCAACCCAACAGGGTTGTAAAAATTATGAAATAATTTCACCCAATAACATTTACAAAGGAACATAAATAGGTCTCTTCTTGCACTCCTTCAAAAAATGGGAGCTTCTTTAAGATGTGAAGAACCTACACATAACACAAATTTCTGCTGTAACCAATGGGGTGCTCACCACCCAATCGTAGATCGGAAAACTAGTCACCCTTGAGCTTGGAGGCCATCAAAGGAACCAGGTTACACACATCCTCAAACATGCATTAACATCAAACACACAAATAAATACAATAACACCCAAAACCTAAGGATTCACATGCACATTGAATCTTCTCAAAGATTCAAGAAGGGGGAAGACTTAGGAGATATCACTACCCAATGGAGAAACATGTATATTTAAATAAAGATCTGTACAATATATCACAAATTCTCTCCACCTCTCCATCCATCCAACTCCATAAAATAATCCTAGGCACTCATACACAAAAACCCCATACTCCCATAATGTGGGTACTCATACCCAAAATCTCCACCTTCTCACAGGTTGGAGTTTTCCCCATTGGAGGTTCATCCTCTCTCGACCCCATACTTGGGAAGCTCTCAAATTCTAAGAGAGCCATCCCCATACAACCCAATACAATAAAAACAATACAAAAATAACACAATAATACTTCAAATGAATACTTAGTATTTTCAAAAATTAATAGATTCAACCAAAAACAACACAGAGGGATTGAAACAAACCTCTTACACTTTCCAGGAAGAAATCTGTGGAAGTGCCTAATCTTTTCCTTCAGAACTCTCCTTCACCGAAAACAACTTCTTCCCCAAAAACTAGAACCAAAAAAGAATACCCATTTTCCAAAAGAAAACCAACCACTCCACAATAAAAAATAGAAAGAGATAAATAGAAGTTCACCTAAATTTGTTTCCAAACAACTCTTGCTTTAAAGCACTCAAAATAAGTGAAAATCTGATCAAAATTTATCCATTTACAACCCATTTCAAATCCAAATTCGTCACCCTTAAAGCTAGGCCTTTTTGAGAGGTCATATCTTGATTTTACTTCACAATATGACTTGAACTAAGTGCCTAACCCTTGGGTTAACACCTGAGGGGTTTGAAAAAAACAAAAAAACATAAAATAACCTTTTTTTAACCCCTTTTTGAGTCAGTAAAGAAAATAAAAAAAATAAAATATCCCCAATTAAAATTTTCCAAATTAAAGGCAACTTAACACTTAAAACATTTAAACACTTAAAATAAAACTATATAATAAAAATAACATTCAAGTCTCAAACCACTTTACAAATTTTACATCACAATAAGACTATAGTCCCCATGGACTATAGTCGGCATTCACAGGGTTTATCACAGAGGGTTCCTTGAAGACCTCCAATTCCATTGGCCATGGAATTTGTATGTGCACACTCAATTTCACACATTAATATATCCAATAAAATCATATATTCAAAGCAACTAAAACATATATATTCACATCATATAATTTCCATCACAATTAAATCACATTAGAAAATCAATTCATAGTTACAATAGTCATATAAATTCATCCCCATTAAATCCTCCTAATAACATTTATTCATTTTTTTTCATATAGTAATGATAATTCAAAATTCATAAATTTTATTAATTCTACTTGAGCATCCATATTAATCAATAATATCCAATATGAGGTCGAACGTTCACATCACCACAATATGAAATCAAGACAAGGTCTAATTTCAAATATCATAACATGAATAGCATCATAAAGCATCAATATATATCAAAAAATAATGTCTAATAGTTAAAACACAAATCAAACTATCTATCCAAAATAATAAAATAGTAGTATCAAGTATCACTGGTGGGTCTCA
>VDFB02187669.1:0-25081 GCA_007258455.2 Sequoia sempervirens | reverse complement strand
TGCTCATTTCCTTCCAATATCCACTGAGTTCAAAGCACCCCAAATAGCTGAAGTGTTCTTCAAAGAGATCTTCAAGTTACATGGATTGCCCCAGAATATAGTCAACAATCGCGACAGCCATTTCCTTAGCCAATTCTGGCAAGAACTCTTCCGGCTCGCAAGTACACATCTTACTCCAGGTACTAGCTACCACCCCCAAATAGATGGGCAAACAGAGATTGTGAATAAGTGGTTGGAGGGATACTTGAGGAATTATGTTACAGGTCAACAAAACTCTTGGGTCAAATGGTTGCACTTGGGAGAATACTGCTACAACACAACATTCCATATGTCCATTAGAATGAGCCCTTTCAAGGCTCTCTACAGGTATGAAGCAACTACTTTTGGAAGCTTGGCCATTCAGGACAGCAGAGTACCAGGTGCCAGGGACTTTGTACAGCAAAGCATGGATATAATGAAAGCCCGCAAAGATAATCCTCATCATGCTCAAAATCAAGAAAAAATTTATGCAGATCGAAATCGGGTCGAAAGAACATTTGAAGTCAGAGCTTTGGTTTTTCTGAGACTCCAACCTTACAAGCAATCTTCAATGAAATTGAGTGGTGCAGAGAAGCTAAAGCCCCAATTTTATGGCCCATACAAGGCCCTGAGGAAAATAGGCGAATTAGCCTATGAGTTGGAATTTCCTAGCAATAGCAAGATTCATAATATCTTTCATGTGTCCAGACTTTAAAAAGTTCTTGGGCAGCAAGTTACTCCATGTACAAAGTTACCACCTCTTGATGACGAGGGAAGACTGATCTTGGAGCTTGAAACGGTCTTAAACATGTAGGAGAAAAAGTTGAGGAACAAAATTATCCCCAAATATCTGATTAAGTGGAAGGGGTTACTTGAGGAAGATTCTACATAGGAAAGTGAAGAAATTCTAAAGCATCCAAGATTGAATTTTGCTTGAGGACAAGCAATTTTTAGAGGAGACTGTCATATTCCCGCACTCGTGGAACGATTCTTGCAAATCGTTATTATTATTATTATTATTATTATATATATATATATCCTTGTAAAAGAAAGTAACTCAAAAACATTTAATTTTGCAATGATTTTTATTCTTTTAAAAAAGGAGAAATAAAGCATCGGATCTATGTTAGCCGCGATCAAGCTATGTTGATAGACGCAACCCTAGGAGTAAGAGGTGTCTTTTCCCAAACAGTGATCTCCAGCAAAGGTCGTGTCTTTTGAAAGATGTTAAAAGGAAAAGCGATGCCTGATCGGGAATCATCAGACAGAAAACGGGAAAGAGCAAGGAGGAAATCAGGAAACGAAGATACGCCAAGAAGAGGTAAGTAACTTGGCTATAATTTTTGAAGCTTTGATTAGAAATTAAGCAAATAAATAAGTCATTCTGCTAGACGATCTACCTGATATCATGGGATTCAATTGCACACAAATAAACAAGCCTCCTACAGGAGGTCGTGGCTAAGTCTAGGAACAATGTTTCTATTTCATTTAAAAAATAATAATAATAATAAATATAGATATAGATTCATCATGAAGCACCGATCTGGGCATAGCTAATCAAAACAAATACTAGTTGTAGGGACAAAGGGAAAATAATCATTGTTAAACAATCTAGCATATCAATTACTCTCAGAAAACACAAATTTTGGATTATACTATTGATGAATTGAATAACACAGCATACTCTCTAAATGCAAAATGAATAAGCATGCCTCCATCCTTTTAGTGACTTGACAGACTTGAAATATGTAGATTTGGAATGAATTAAATGATATAGTTCACAACAGTGAACGAGATAGACCTCGACTAAAATCACTTCCTAACGCTTGATGAGGATAGGGAGTGTGTGGAAGGGAAAGGCGAGTAAATCCACCCAATGTTGGACGGAGCCCAAGACAGGGAACCAATCCTTGAGGGTGTCCCACTTGAGATGGTGCACGCGCCCTTGGCACAGTAAATCTACCATCCCACAAGGTTAGGGAGAGAAATAAGGTGGAGGTCTATCCTGTTCGAGAGTGAGAAATCTATCATAATAGCAATATCCTAGTTGATAACATAGTCAATTGACTCATTCTTAAATTATGGAAATTGAAAGAACTAAACATTGAATTTTGTGTTTAATTGTTATCACATTATATATATGCATATAGGATTTTTAAGCAATTTTCTTGTGTAAAATTATGTTCGTGTAAAATTCATTATATGTCTTATATGGTTCTTATGCTATTTTAGGGTTATTAAACTAAGGGACATTAAGCAAATTCCAATGAATGCCACCACTCAAGGATAAGTAGACCTCCGTAAAAAATTTCTCCCTTTTTTGTATTTTATTTTATTAACTCCGATGTTGGTGAATCAAAATGTTATGATGAAGCTATGCAGTGTGGATACCAAGGTTCAGTGGGAGCATATAATGGAAGAAGAAATGGACTCCTTGCTAAAAAATCAGACTTGAGAATTATGCAAGTTGTCTGCAGGTAAAAAGGTTTTACCAAACAAATGGGTTTATAGGCTGAAAGAGGAGCATGGAGGTAAGAAAAGATTTAAAGCCGGATTAGTTATAAAGGGATTTGCACAGAAAAAAGAGTATTGATTTTGATGAGATTTTTTCTCATGTTAAAATGACTTTTATTCATATTGTTTTAAGTATTGTGGTTGCTGGAGATTTGCATTTGGAATAGCTTGATGTTAAAACTACATTTCTCCATGGTGATTTGGAAGAGGAAATGTATATGGAACAACCACAAGGATTTGAGGTCAAAGGTAAGGAGAACTTGTGCATTGGAAGAAAAAGTCTATATGGTTTGGAAGCAAGCACCCCTAAATGGTACTTGAAATTTGATAGTTTTGTGGTTGAGCAAGGCTACAACAAGTGTAATTCTAACCATTGTGTTTATTTTAAGAGGTTGGATAATGACAACTACATTATTTTATGTTTATATGTTGATGACATGCTTGTAGCGGGTCTAACATGGATCACATAAGTGAGCTAAAACAACATAGCACAATCATTTTATATGAAGGATTTGGGGGAAGCGAAACAAATCCTTGGTATGAATATTACAAGAGATAGGAAAAATAGAAAATTGTTTTTACCTCAAGCTAATTATGTTGAAAAGGTGTTACAAAGATTTCATATGGAGAATGCAAAAGCTGTTAGCACACCTTTGCCCAATCATGTTAAATTGACTAAGGATATGTGTCCAAAGACACACGAGGAAGAAAAAATGTCCAAGGTACCATATGCTTCAGTTGTAGGTAATTTAATGTATGTCATGGTATGCACAAGACTAGATATTGCACATTTTGTAGGAGTTGTTAGCATGTATATAAGTCATCCCGACAAGTTGAGCATTGAATGCGTAAAATGGATTCTCAAGTACTTGAAAGGTACATCCAATAAATATTTTATACTTTGGGGGCTCTAATAATCGATTTTAAGCTATGTTGACTCAAATTTAGTTGGTGGGGATATGATACCTCGTGTGGAAGTACCTAATGTTATGTATTTATTGCATTGGTAAGACAACAATGAGTTGGATTTCTACGGTAAAGGTGGTTGCTTTATCCACCACGAAGGTAGAGTATTTTGCTGCTATAGAGGCGGAAAAGGATATGATATGGCCACAACTTTTCATGGAGGAGTTGGGAAAACAATAGGATGAAAATTACTTTTTTACGGATAACCAGAGTGCTATACATCTTGCAATGAATTATTCCTTGCATTCTAAAACCAAACACATACAGCTTGAGATATTATTTCATTCGTCAATGTTGGAGGATGGACAGTCAAACTAGACAAGATACATACATATGCCAATCCAACGAATATGTTTACGAAGGCAGTGACAAAAGAGAAGTTGAGCTCCTCTTCAGCTTCGGTTGGCCTTCAAGGTTGAATTCCAATATAACTGAGCAATAGAGTCCAAGGTGATTATTTCTAGTGGGAGCTTGCAACAATGTCGTCTAGGATCAGTCTCCAAGTGGGAGATTGTTTGGTGTGGAGCTTGATCAATCTCCAAGTGGGAGATTGTTGTGGTGTGTGGCAACTAATCATGCTATATTGTACACTTGGAATGTATCCTTGCCAGGATCCGAAGTCAGGCGGGGGTTTGAGGGCAACAACCCCCGAAAAAAAAAAATCGCGTCATAACCGAATAGAAGAAAAATGACTTTGTAAAAACCCTAATTCTAGAAGCTTCTAAAAATCTTGTTATAAGCGGTTTGGATGGGGGTTGCAGTATGACATTATTAGCAAAATTGTAATATGTTTTACACTGGATAATAAAATTATTGGATGGTTGCGATTTTGTGGATGTAGCCCAGATTGGGTGAACCACGTTAAATTCTTTGTGTGGTCTTGTTTCTACTATAATTTTCTATGTGTTTTATTTCTTTGTTTTATTGATCAAATCTACATTTAACTATTAGATATATGTTTTTCTAACCCTAACAGCAAATTGATAGAGGTAGTTTTTATTTGATCATAGTAAAAACACCATGATTTTGGACATTAGATTTTGTGTTTGATTTGGGCACCTAATTTAGATTATAGTTTTAAACACATACTTTTAGAAATAACTAATGATTTGAAGTTTTGGTCTTAGCTATATATTGGATTCACATGATGGGTTTTTTTCATACAAAATTACATGTATCATTATGTTGTTGGATTTTCTCTAGATTGAGTTGATGTATTATGTTGCTTTAAAGGCTTGAACATATCATAGTATTAAAAACATTATAATTCTTGTGAATATAATTGGTTTGATATTTGAAAATTATGTTTTTTTTGCTATTAAGATTTTACCAAGATAAATAATTTATCATAGGTGTCTTCTTATGAGTTGCATGTTTATGTATGTTAATACATGTGTTATATTCCTTTCTAAAATTGTTGGATCTAATTCTCTTTGCATTATCTCTCCTTATAGATTGGTGTAGGAACTATTCTATCATCTCTCTTCCTTTCATATAATATTACAACCTACTCAAATCAAAACTTAAATATTAAAGAAAATTAATTATTAAAGATATTAATTTGAGTGGCAAACTTTCTTATTTAATATTTATTTTGTTAAATAAATTTAAGATAAATAAAAAGAATATACAAATATTAATACTTTACTTATAAATTATTTCATTTTATTTTTAAAAAAATTATTTTTATTTTAAAATATTTTATTTAATATATCTTTATTTTATTTATATTTTGTACATTTAAAAATAAATATCAACCTTCTTTTTTTAATATAATTATACCATCATACTACACTCTTTATTGCCTTTCATAGTAATGACAAAATTTTAGAATTTAATTTGATCCTATAAAAAAATCTTTGTATTGAATAAATGGTTACCGCACTTGCCTATACTGATTGAATATGTTCAACAAAGTAAGTATATAAGCCACGCGGCTCCCACGCGGACGTTGCTAAATAAAATGTGCATTCAGAATCTGAATTTTCTTTAAAAACTAATAAGAAGCTTCCAATAGAGCCCAAGAAGTCAAAACTGCTAACAAACGGCAGAAAAAACATGACTTAAAAATGACATGCAAAACAAAGAAAGAGGATCTGATTTTGAAAACGGGGGACTGTCCTTCGCCGAAGCATAAGGATGTCAGACAACTCAGAAGCATCATAACAAAAATGGCTATTTAAGCCCAATTCCCAGAGGAATAATAAGTAGTATAATAGGCTTCACCTTAACCCTGAAGTCGTTGGTTTCCTGCACACCTGGTAACAGTCAAATAGTTTTATTCAAAGGGAAAAGCCCAGGAATCTTCTGCCGGTAACACTCGTGCAAAATCTAAAGTTCCCAAGTCCAAAATCTTCCTCCTTACAAGAGTCCAAGAGTTTTGGGGGAGAAACAGAAGCCATAACCCTAAAAGTCTCAAACTTTGGGCTTCAATTTTTCGAAAAATGACGGAGACAAACGGGCAGAAGATGGAGGCAAAGGAACCACAATCCAAGTTGATTAACGGCAGCCTAAGCCATAAGGAAGAAAAGCGGCTGTCAAGAGAGCCTCTGCGAGTAGAAGCCCCTCCTTCGCCCTTCGACGCCCCAAATCCACGGAAACGCCGACGGTGGCTGCGCGGTTGCTGCCTCTCCTGCGGCGCCTTCGTGGTGGCCTTGGGAATAGTGATACTCGTCCTGGCCTTGACGGTGTTCAAGACCAAGGATCCCAAGATATCCCTCAATTCCTTCACAATTGGCGATTTTAGCTCCGGTATGAATGCGGGCTCTTTGACGGTCCACCTGAACTTGACGCTCATAGCGGACATGTCGATCAACAACCCCAACAAGGTGGCCAGTTTCAAGCATGGCAACAGCACAACCGTGATGATGTACAGTGGCGAGACGGTGGGGCAGGCCATCTTGCCCCCCGGCAAAATAAAGGCCGACAAGACCAGCAGGATGAATGTTACCGTGACCGTCTATCTTGACAGCTTGGCGGCAAGTGGTTCTGAATTGATCAGAGACGGGTTTGCAGGGAGACTCGGTATGACCACCAGTACTGAGATTTCTGGGAGGGTTACTGTGTTACGTCTTATAAAAAAGCATGTCACGGTGTTCGCTGTATGTGATATTAATGTTGATATCTCTTCAAGGAATGTTGAGATACTGCACTGTACAAAGAGCTTGAAGCTATGACAACACTTCTGCTTCAGAGAGGGAGATTTTTCCAGTTTGTTTATTTAGTTTTTGTTATTTTTAATTAATACTATTCATAACATCCACCAATTAATCCCTTTTTCTGGATCTACAAAATTCCTTACTGATAGCGTAATCTTTTGCACATTCTTTAGATATAACAACACAATTTATATTTCTCATCGGAAAATACTATACCTGGGGTTCAAAGTCTTCTGAAAGTAGAATGTTGGAAGATTTCCTGTCCCTGTGGATGATGGAGTGAGGACATCCATCATACAAGTAATCCAATGCTTTTGCAACTCCAATAGCTACTTTCAATCTTTCTTTGCATGCCATCACAACTTTGTCCTTTCACAACTTTGTCCTTTCTTACTGCAATGTAAAACATAAGTGAAACAATGTTAAGCAAGTTGTGAGCCCAACATAATCTCAACTTCCAGGAGTAGTTCTTGCTCTGCTAATAAATTAATGTTAAAAAATTTTACTGCCACTAGTTTCCCATCAGGAATAACGCCTTTATATACTCTACTACACCCTCTTCCAATAAGATTCTTGTAAAGAATGCATAAAAAGTAAAAAAATACAATGGGTTAGCCAACAGACATATTGAAAAATAAGATCCTGTCAGTGGGATGAATGAATGAATGAATGTTTTTAATCACGTCCACGAGGCCAAGCAGCCTATGGGACCCAAAGATAGCAAGCGAAGAGAAATGAACCCCAGAAAAATGCAAAACCTATGTTTTTTCTTTCTGCATCTGATCTTCTGTTGTGTAATTTGATCAGAAAAATCTTCAAACCCTATTATCTTCTCTTCTTTCAAACAGATCACCCAAATTAGACATACCTGTTACATGCAGCTCCAAACGTGGTAGCCATGCAGTCCCATTAGGGACGTGGCAATAGAAATCCGGAAGATTGCTTGTTGAATGTGTTTCTTCAATAAAATGAGGAATGGCATATAAAATAATAAAGATATCTTATGAGATGAAAAGGTCGTAAGCAAAGGAATAGGGCGAAGCAAAATCATGTTATGAACTAGTCATTAGGCAATAGTCAGTGTAGGCATGAATGCAATAGTGATTAGGCAATAGTCACACTAACTTGTCATCAGACGATATATCTTAACTAGATATCTTTTAAACAGTTATAACATAGCTTAAATATATAAAAAATCTATAGATTACATATAGTGTGAGATTTGAGTCTAAAATAAGTCTCACACCTGCAAACAATTGTTGAGTCATTAGGAAACAAGTTTCAGTTATAAAAAAAATCTTATAGATTGCTATATAGTGAGATTTGAGCTCCAGCCAAGTCTCACACCCGCAAATTACTGTTGAGTCATCGGAAAATAAGTTTCAGTTATTGTTTAATGGTAAATCAACCTGTCAAGCTTAATGGTAAAAAGCCTAAATCCCTAATTCTATCACATAAAAGTTGTTGATTTTATGTGATCAGATGTAAATGCACAGAAATAAATCAAAAAATCAGACAAGATAACACAGTATATACCCTGGGAAAACCCTCCTCTTGAGGGAGAAAAACCCAGCAACAAAGATCTCTCTTATATTTGATACAACAGTGGCAATAATTCACTTTACAATGAGGCCGAACACAAGGCCAATAACCAGCATCTATTCTAGATGCAATAACAGATGAAGATCTGCTCTTCCTAGAAATCTGTACTTAGAGAGATTCGCAATCTGCTCTTGAATGAGTTCGCACTATCTTTATCTTTAACACAGTCCACACCTTGACACAGATTCATATGAATAGATCACTGCTAACACAGATCTGGAGGATGCAAATCACACTTAATATGAAGAGCTCTTCCGCATATGATGCAGATCCTAGGTGGCTGAGTTCTAACTTAGCACTAATATGAAGAGCTTTGCATATGATGCAGATCTGAAATGTGGCTGAGTTCAATAATTGTGATTCTCTTATAATAACCTTGTCTACCTCTATGCGATTTGATAATGTAGAAAGACGAAGCTTCTTCAGATAGAAGGTTCGTGACTTGGAGGAGATGACCAACTGTTTTCAATCTGATGGTTAATGGATAATGGATGAACAAGAATATAAATACACGTCGGCCTCAATACAGATGAATGACTTATTACAAAAGGTCGGCCTCAACTAAAATGTCTTCTAATAAAAGATAGGCATAAAATGTTTTTATGTCGGCCCAATAAAAACAATAAAAATATATGTCGGCCTTGGTGAATAAAACAAAACAATAGGTATAAGTTAAATAGCCATCGGCTACCATTTAACTTATATTCTCACGTGTTGAGCTGGAAGGAACTACCGCGGCTGCTCTAACATTAACACTCCCTCTCAGCTAGGGAGAGAACTTCCAGCTGCATAGAACATATTATCTCCATATGAGGTTCATCTGCCACCATTGCCTGCAATCAGATATAAAGAGAGATATATCACCTCAATGTGATATCAACCATCACATGGTTAAGTGCTAGTGTTCATCACTTGCGTGATGACTTTCACCATGGCTCTCCCAGAGGGTGAAACACAAGCATAGAAGGATCATCACGGACTCTCTCACGTGATGTTGTCATGGAGTCACACACATGACATCCACCATGACTCTCTCAGAGGGTGGAACCGAGGGCTTTCACCTCAAATTCTTCCGTCACAGAAGAAGATGCAATAGTAAGTACAAGTGTTCATCACTTGCGTGATGTTGTCACCTCAAGTGACTTTCACCATGCCTCTCTCAGAGGGTGAAACACAAGTACAAGATATGTCATGGAGTCGCACACATGACATCCACCATGACTCTCTCAGAGGGTGGAAACGAGGGCTTTCACCTCAAATTCTTCCGTCACAGAAGAAAGTGCATTAACAAGGGATTTCACCTCGAACTTCTCTCACAGAGAAGAACTCATTAAGCAAGGCTCACTGATACTGAGACTCATACTCAGTCAAGGCTGGATTCTCCACCATATCAAGCTTGTCTCGAAGGTACACGAACTTTACCCTGACGAGAGGCTTGGTGAGAATAGCGTAGATGCGCTCGCTGGTACTAATGTGCATCAAGCTATGCAGCCTTTAGCGATACCATATCTACGATATAGTGGTACTTGATCTCCAACATGCTTGGTTACGTCATGAAACCACGGGGATTGACGACTTCACACAACTCGATTATCACAATGAATAATAGTGAGCTCAATGATTGTACAAACAATCACGCAAGGAGCTTCTGAGAAGCCCTGCTTACTTCTCGAGGTTGCCATGTAAGCTGCAATATATTAGGCCTGGCATTGCGCAATGCTTCTGAGAAGAGTTGCTTCTGTACGCGAGGAAATCATAGCAGAACCTAAAGCTGAGACAGCGGCCGAGAGGTGCTCTTAGATACGAGGGATATGTTTGGCTGCAACAAGATGTATCTGTCTCGGATCACACATAAGCTGGCTAAGTGCACTCACTGCATAGCAAATATCAGGTCTAGTGTTAACTAGATACATCAAGGATCCAATCAGCTGTCTGTACAATGTAGGATCCACCAAATCTGAACTAGCTGCAGCAAGATTACCGTCTTCTTCAGGCTCAGCAGGCTCCCTCTAAATCTTTAGGCACTTGCATCAACCTTCTGACCTCTTCGTCCAAGATTGCCTGCAACACTTTGACTTAGATAAATGTTTTCCAGCGCACACCTCTGGTACTGTGGAGAGTTCAGGATAGTCTTTCTTGACCTCATCTCAGATCTCACTATTCTGAATAGGTTTGCGGAGCTACCAATGACAAATCCAGAAGACAATCTTGAGCAATTATGATCTCAGCAACTGAAGGGATCCTCTAAGGGTTTAGCACCGAGCCTTTTAATACAACAATCTTCACTTCTTCTCAGTGAGTTACAAGACTCCCTCTTGATCCTTGCTCCAAAGATTGCAAAGGAGACTTCTGGAAGTGAGCTCCCTCTGGCCACCAGCTTAGTCCCAAGGCTGCTTGATTATTTCTTTGGTCGGCATGACTTCGACACAAGATGCCTCAAGCTTTTCATCATTAAGCAATTCCTCATCACCTTCTTGCTCCTGCAAGCATTTTAGAGAGAGATTACTTAACAGTTTGTAATTACCCAAAGAAATAACAAGACTGGAATCACACAAAGTTTACAATCACAGTTATAACATGAACACATAAGAATTTATGCACAATGTTAGAACATGAATAAATCAACCTGAAGGAGAAGTATATCAAAAGATCAAACTAGAGGGTTAAAGGAACTTATCTCTATAAGTTTTGATATAGCTCTTTCGTTCATTCATTTGTTTGCTCCTCTCGAGAGTGCCTAACTCTGCACAATAAAGGAATGATCTGCACAGCTGCAGATTTCTTGAATGCATTAAACGGTTGGCATGTAGAATCAACTCTCCCAAGAGTTCAAGATTCTATCACAACACATGCATTGGAGAAGGGTATCGATGTGATCAACCTTTCACAACATAAGGATACCAATCTCTTCTCATTTGCTGATTCTTATCTCAAGGACATATATCAAAGGATTTACATGATTAGTCTAGATCAACTCACAATGGATAATTTGAAGTATTCAAAGAATCTTTGACCTAGAAATCACAAGTTAAGAGAAGTAACAATCTCCTTATACTAATCACACAATGTCCAAGATACAACAAATAAAGAATACTTGTTTATATTGTGAGATACGCTGATTTAAAGTACAGATCAACATGCAACTTTTACGTTTTGAATACAGGCCCATGACTGCTCAAATTTGCAGTGCACTCCGTTTCCAATCTGCAATCCAAGGTTATGCAACATGCTTACTAGCAATACCCAAATTGTTAGAGATAGATAGGATCATTACACGAAAGACTTTATCAGATCTGCACAACTGAGATTCACATAAAGGAATATAAACAAAGAAAGGAACCAAATACTTATCTCTATTTGATTGCAGCCTTTTGATTTCAACCCTTGGCAGCTCAATCTGACATGTGCTTTTAGATAATAGATCCCGGGAGGTGAGATCACCGCATATAACTCTCAGATCTCAGATTGATAGCAATATGTCTCAAGTAAACTCATGAAGAGAGCCAAGATGATGCACTCCTTTCGTAGATGACAAAACTGGACTTTTCTGAAATGGAAGGACCAAAGAATGCATCCCGCACAAAAGTACTCTACTTGCTCAAGTAGAAGACGTTAGATCTGACTTCAAATTATTTTTTCAAGATCTGATCGGATCTTTCCACAGACCCGCTCTGATACCATGTTGATTTTATGTGATCAGATGTAAATGCACAGAAATAAATCAAAAATCAGACAAGATAACACAGTATATACCCTGGGAAAACCCTCCTCTTGAGGGAGAAAAACCCAGCAACAAAGATCTCTCTTATATTTGATACAACAGTGGCAATAATTCACTTTACAATGAGGCCGAACAAAAGGCCAATAACCAGCATCTACTCTAGCTGCAATAACAGATGATAATCTGCTCTTAGATTCGCAATCTGCTCTTCCTTGTAATCTGCACTTAGAGAGATTCGCAATCTGCTCTTCCTTGTAGTCTGCACTTAGAGAGATTCGCAATCTGCTCTTGAATGAATTCGCACTTGAATAGATCGAACTTGCTTGATCTGGACTGTCTTCCTCAAGACTTCATCACCGCACTATGTTTGCTCTGTATTGAGGTACTCTGAGAGATGTTCGCCCTTCACTGTGTGGTACATTTGCACTTGATGATACATCCACATTTGATCAGACTTTCCAACTTGAGGCGCACATGATCAGATTCGCTGGCTGTAGCTTCGCCCTTGATAAGGATGGTAAGTAGCATAAAGAACCTGTTCGCCATTGATAGAATTGGAGTCGAGCTTCTTTATGGAGTTCGCCTTTTATTTATGGACATGTTCACATCTGTTAAGATCTCAATGCTATATTCGCCTTTTATAAAGACGAGCTCCTCTAGATCGCAGTAGTATTGCACTTGACTATATCGGACTGGCAGAGAGCAATCGAGGAAAATGTGTCTATATGTGATGAACAACTTGAATTCAAATATATATCAATTCATTATATGTCGGCCTCAATACATTTAAAAAATCCTTTTACAAATGTCGGCCTTTAATAGATAAATAACAAAAGACTTCTATGTCGGCCAGAATATAATACACGAAATAATGAGTATTAAATGAATAGTCAAAGACTACATTCAGTTTAATACTCTCTCAAAGAACATGAGCTGGAAGGATCAACCGACGCTATTGTTAAACATGTGTGGATACATCATTTAGGGATGAGTAATTTTGTCAAATGACATGCATTGAGATCTTATCTCCATCACTTGTTGCTCCATCTAGATCTAGTTTTGCTTCATCAACAGTTTCTAATGATTCCTTGCAATAGGTTCATATCAGTCTTCTTGATCCACTTTATTAGGACATCTACTTGCTAAATATTTTACATTTGTTTGTGGAGTCCCATCTTTTAGATCTTGATGATTGTATTGAGGGTATTCATCTCCTTTTTGATGTTAGTGTTAGTTTGTGGAGCCTGATTAGACTTTGGAGTTAAGATTTTGATTACTTTTCCTGGTGTTGTTTCCCCCCAATTTATTGATGGAGTGTTGGGGGGTGGAACCCCTCTTGCGAGGTCCATAGTGGGGGTTTGGGGTTTGCTGGGGCCAGCACCCCCGAAGCAAAAATTCACCATTTTTATTAAAGGAAATTTGTTAATAAATTCTGTTATGAAACAGTTTGAAACTGCAAGGAAATTGAAAGTTCTTGCTACGGAATACATAGCAAATAGCATGCAGTTGAAATTGGAATAGGTGCATGAGAATGTGTTATTGTTAGCCAACGAAACCTGCAAATGGTGTAATGAACAACACACGAGGGAATTTGATGAGTTGCAGTTAAGAGAAAAGGACACGCAATAGAGCACATGGGAGTGTAGCAAAACCTTTGTATTGAGCTCATAGCAATTCAAGGTCGACAAATAGAGTGCAGATTGTTTGGTGTATGCAACAGATTGTTATAGGTTATTTGTAATTTTTTTTATCTCTAGAAGTTTAATGAACCTAGATTGCTGTTGTTTGTGGACGTAGCCCAAAGGGTGAAGCACGTTAAAATTTGTTGTCTTGCACCTCCAAGAATTCTATTTCTCTATTCTGTGATTTCATTTCTCTATTCTGTCATTTAGTTTTGCATTATAATCGATAATTTATTTCCTCTATTTTGCTAGAAAATCCTAACAGTTAGCCACTACAGAGCTGCTTTATCTTTGGATGTCATGAGGGTGCATTTAGACCCTCTTGATCTTTCTTTCCTACATCTATTTCTGTTGTGACAAAATTTTGTAGATATTCATGATTCCAAGTATTTGAATTAGTTGTCATTCATGTTGACACCTTCTGCAAATGTACTAGATTTTCATTAATTTAGTTGTCTTACCTATGGTGAGCACTATACATCCATGGTTACTATACTTATATCTTGCATGGTACTTGATTCATATAATTAGTATTTATCACAATTTGGCATTGGCTTGCAGATTCTTTAGCAACATTCAAAGGATTCACCTTCATCATTGGATTGCTAAGTTACCGATTCGCCACTCCCAGCCTTTGGATACGATACAATTCGTACTGGATTAGAAATTTGGTTTCGGTACGATTTAGATTCGGAGAGGGTATGAAAATTGGACTGTGGATTCACCTTGGATTCTAAACGCCACTGTGGATTTGTCCAAGATACACCCAGCTGAATCCACGACGAATCTGACTCGAATCCAGATGTTAAAACGCCCAGGCCACAGAAAAAGTGGCTTTTTTTTTTAATTTTTTATTATTTTTTTGACTGATGTTTAGGTTTCAGGTTAGTTGGTTAATAAACATAAAGCTTTTATTCATCTTGGAATAATAATGACAGCCCAAAGCACATACTAGGAGTATCATTGAGAGCAGCATGAACATCAGCTCTAACTTCTATTGAACAATAGCAATGGTCTCTAAAAGATATTTATTTAAAATTAGTATTAGTTGCAGTAAAGTTTACATATCTTGCACCAAGTGAAATGTTGTGATGCACTTGAATCAAAGTACCAGCGCCAAGTTACTCCTTTGTCATCTTGGGAGACAAGAACAGTGTAGTTCTTTTAAAAACAAATTCATCTTCATCAATTGCCACATTTGCTAGAGTTTGACTTCATATTAATCAAAATATATTTCACTTTCAATATTCCCTCTTGACATGGCTGAGTGTCTGGCAGCTGAAACATTTCACTCTAGGTTTTGATGAAGTTTTTGCAAACTGTTTTCTAGAGTGTGATTTTCCTTTCCTGTTGTGTTGTGTTACAAATGGACTTTCCATACCCCTAGAAGTGGATTCTGTCAATTGTCTGTGTTTGTTGGCTTTCCTTATGCATGAGCTTTGTAGTAACTTGCTCAAAGGTTAACATTTGAGTCTTGACCAACATATTCAAGACTCAATAAATGTCTTATACGAATGGGACAAACAATCAACACCAAGGCAACCATATCTTCATCATCTGCTAGTTTTTTTTATGACAGACAATTGGTCAATTAAATCTTTTCAACCTAAGGAGGTCTTTAGTTAAGGATATCCCTTTGGCCTTAATATGGTGTTGTATTCTGAAATTAATTACTGCTGCAAATATGTATATATTTCTGATTTTTATATGTTTTTTGTATTAACGTACCCAAAACGTACCCAGCCCCCAAATTGTTTTTGACCAAATCCCATACCGGATTCTCGTACCCGTACCCAAATCCAAAAACGAATTGGTAACTTAGTTGGATTGTGTTCTACATCCTTTTTCCACAAGGTCTTGATTTGTCACTTTTTTGTTTAGGTTTAAGAGTCTTGATTTGATTGTGGTACCTCTCAACACCAACATGGTGACATTTTAGCATCTTTTGGAGACATCATATATTCTAAGTTTTCTTCCCTCATATTTATTTTAGAAGTTGGAAGATATCTTGCACACACCTTTGGAAGATACTTATTTATGTTCTATGATCCTAAGCCATCTTTAACATTTAGTGTCAAACATCAACCATTGGCATAGGAAACTATGCATTGAGGGTGGGTTGCATTGCCTCTCATCTTTTCTCTTTTTGGGGAGGGGGTTTTTCCTCACATGGGGTTTTATCCTTCTCCCATTTGTTTGGGGGGCAGCAAGGGAGGGTTCATGTAGACCTTCTCTCTTCATCCTCTCTTGGGGGAGTTTTGTTTGTTAGTTTTATGATCAGATTAGAGACACAGAAATTTAATTCAAAATCAACACAATAACACAGCAGATGCCCTGGGAAAACCCTCCACTTGAGGGAGAAAAACCCAGCAACAATATATCACCTATATATTGAATCACAACAATAAAAGTCTCCTTTACAATAGGCCAATATGAAGGCCAAATATATGCACCACAATCTGATGCAACATAGACACAGAATGAAGCAGCCTGCTGATAAAAATCTCAGCCTTCTACAAAAACAACGATCTGCTCTTTAGACAAATTCGCACTTGAGAAACTCGAACTTGATGAACTATGAACTGTATGAATGAATGATAGAACAATAAAACATATTGAATATATATACAAGTGGAAGGGAAGAGACACATTCCTTGATCCTTCATGTCGGCCTCCAACAAAGAGATATATCGCCAAATAATCGCGTCTCTTCATGAGGTCGGCCAAGCATAATAACAATTATTAATTTTCTCTTAATGAAATCGCATCCATATGATATATGATGTCGGCCTTAGAGAGATCGCACCACTTCATTATATCAAGCCTTCAAAAGTCGTACCTTTTCAAAAATATAATCTTGCAATTCAAATAGCTGTTAAGGCTATCATTTGAATTTCCTTCAAGGAGATGAGGAGCGCTGGAAGTAGCAGCCCGACGCTGCTCTATAACATCAGCATTGTCCTACCAAATTTTTCCTTCCTTCTTTTTGAGGGGATCATCATTGTACATGGGTACCTAATATGGCCTAATTGCCAGTGCTCATTTCTATTTTTCATAATTGCACTTATGGGAGGGATTGGTGTAATATTTTGTGTACCTTAGATATGTTCTATTCTAATTGTGATATTGGTCTTGTTCAGTAAGTTCATTTAAGAAAACAAGAATATTTATTTATTCTCACCTAAGTAGTTAATAATAACATGTTTTCATCTTGACTCAAAGTACACAAGTGCCACCACTATCTCATCAACACTTGATTAATGGTAGTTAGGTGCCACCTCTATTTAATCAAGGCCACCTCTATCTCAATTAGATTAAGTTAACTCACCTCTCGATTGGGAGTAATTAAGAGTTAACTCATATCTCTTGGACATGTCATCTCCATGATTTATACATCCAAGAGGCCTATATATTTGTATCATACACTGTAACTTGTCTACATAATATTGAATATAATTTTTTTATTCATTTTCTTGGTTTTGTGACTAGTTTATAGGCATTTAGTCTTGGGTAGATTTGTTGTTTATAACAAATTCTAACAATTCCCAAGGCCAGATTAATTGCAAACAAACCACAAGTTTTCAATTTGCCTAAAAAGTAGTTTTTTTAATTTTCAATCTAATCCTCATTTTTAGATTGCAGATTTAAATATTCCAATGCAGATTTGGATTATTATGTAGTAACTTAACATCAAACCAATTAGAACACTCATTCTTCAATGAATATCCATTCCATTCTCATTCAATTAGGGCCTAATTACAACCTTATGGCCTCCACACCTACATTTTTTGAAGGGTTTGGAGATTTCTTAAAAGCAATAAAATTATGAAAATGGAATGTGCCATGAAGTTTTTTGTGGCCTCAACGGCTCTCAGTTATGCTTGGTGGCCCCCTTGACCCTGCCCTATATTGTGACAAGGACACTACCCCATGACCCCATTAGAGGCTATTGCCCCCATACCCCCATACAAGGGATGTTGCCTCTCGATACTATTGGGGACATTCCCATAGACCCTTCACTAGTTATAAACACCAAAAATAAAAAAAAGTTGTTTTAGGCTGGACCAAATTGAAAAGAGACATTTTTTGCCTTTATTTGGCTTGAAATAACATAAACAACATTTTCCTCCCTATTTTTATGGATTTTTTAATGATTTTTAATTTCCTAACTTTCCCTTGATTAAATCATGACTCATGAGTAATTAAATCACAACTATACTTTTTGTTTTCCAAGTCAATCCCAATCCTAGTTTTTTTTTTATGATCAGTAAAATGCAGGCTAGCTGCATATATAGATTTAAACAAAATTTACAAAAGGAGTATGAATCCAGGCCATGCCAGCCTCTGAATTCCACGGTTTCAAGATTGTGGCAATCTACCCTTAGCCAACTACTCACCCCCCCGACAAAAACGAAGGACAAACAACTAACAATGCCATTTTTACACATTTTCATCATAGAATTGCATTGTCTCCACCAAGTCCGCGAAGTCTCTGAGCCATTGCAAACTAGCCACTTCGACCATGCCCAGTCGCTTGCAAAGGAAATCCACTCCAATCTGAGCCCAGAAGCCATGGCGATCCAACACCCACTGCATCCAAAATGAATGGTTGCCACTCCACTTCAACGCCCAGCTGGAACATCGCCGTTATGTCATTTGGAAATGGTATTCCCACACCAGGCCTCCCAACTTCCACCACACTCAAGTCTTCCTCCACGATTGTAGCTTCGAAACACCATTCGGAGAAGCATCAAACACCGGACTTTGGGCAGATTCAGGTCCAACAACGAAGCCAGAAACCGTGAAGAAATGTCTGAATTCGCCTGTCTTGTTGTTGGAGAAGCAAAACTTCCTCCCTAGCACCATTCAGACAGCGTCCAAACACAAAATATCCTTATTTTGGGACACATTTTTCAGTCTCTGGTCCAAAATGAACCCATGAAGGTTGCCTCCGACTTCCTGCTCCATAGTTTAATGGGGGTCTCCATTTTTATGTGCTCAGAAAACCAAAGATGCCGACTTTAAATAATCGCGTTCCCTTAGAGGTCAAGCCAGAGCCAGCTCTTGCCATCAATTCCTTCGGTACCTACCTCTAATCCACCATTGTGAGGGAGTACGGGGCAATCCAAGTGTAAGAACGCCGTATATTCATTTGATCCGGGCTTTCTTGAATTTATCACTCCACCCACCTCAATGTTGTCTCTCGTAGGGGAATGCATTTTGCCGGCGCTCATTTAAGCCTCTCCCTCGTGCAGCATTGAATGCCAATTTTGAAACATATCTTTGGTAGCGCATTGCCAATGAGGCTTCTATCATGGAGCATGACATCATTCGTCCCTTCTGCCACTGAGTAAGCTAATGTGCCATACTGGCCATACTGGCACACCGACCCCCACAAATGACACATGGGCCCAATCCCAATCCTAGTTAATGTTACCATGTGTTAACCTATTTTAACAGTTAGGCAACCAGGGGCAACTTCTCAACAGCTGTTAGATATCGTTGACAGAAAAGCACATTGCATTTTGTTGAAATTGTATTATGCTAAGAAGCAACATGGAGGCCTTAAAGGCTTAAGGTACCTTCAAAGATAGTATGGGTTGTATTACTACCCTCCTAGGATCACCAAGCATGTTCAAATGTTTCCAAATATTTAACCATTACAAATGTAGCTTTAAAGGATTTTTTTGGATTATCAAACCTTTTTGGAATAGTTCAAAGCAAATCTCTTCCTTGCATTTTTTGTACTTCAATAGTTTACTCCATTTTATTTGGAAATAATTAGTTTAATGGAGGACTCTAAATTGTCTCTAAAAGGTCCAAGACCTACTTAGGAGCAAGGGCTCTGACTTAGATTGGTTTACTGGTGTTAGGTACTCTGTCAAGTTTCAGTGTCATCTGGAAATTTACAGATTTGTTTCACTGTTATACATGAACTAAACCTCATGTTGAAAGATTACAATGCAAACGTAGTGCTAGAGAATGCAATTTTAGTTGCTAGAGTGAACAGTCCAGTAGGTACATGAAAACAAATATGAATCAACACAAGACAACTACCACCACAGAATTGATGCAAGAAGTTCTAACCAGGAAACCACATTGTAGGGAGAATCAGCTGGAAGTGGCAAATATTTAGCTTCTCCTTCTACTTTTGGTTATAGCAATCATAAAGAGCTCAAATAAAGCAGATACACCAATTTTCCTATTGCTATACTTACCAAGCTAATTATTGTGCCAACAATTTGTACTTATACATCAAAAATCTGATATTTTGGATAAGAGTTAATTTTGCATTTCTATTAAAGTTCATTATTTTATCAATTATCCAATGGTATTAACTTTTGGAGGATTTGGAGAGTATCCAAAAGCTTGTTTCTAATTGCCAATGTCATGTCCCCAATTTGGGGCCCTTTCCATTTGGCAGGAAAAATAAAGCATTTTTAAATGCTCATATAAAAATAATAATATAATATTAAAAATAATAATAATAAAATAATAAATTTAAATTATTGTTAAATAACATTTAAATTTAAATAAATCCATCGAGCTGACTTCCTTATTGGCGTTTAATATTTTTTTCTTGCTGGGCCGACATCGTTGTTGTGGCAAGTCAAATTGGTATATATGATCGATTGCTTCCTTGTTTCATCATCATGGAATCTGGAATACACGCTCAGGTCTGCACGTGGAGAGCATAGCAGCGATCTTCCTAGGACGAAAACCCTAGAGAAGAAGGAATTAGTTGGACGAAAACCCAGCTAGGTTGGAAGGGAATCCATCACGGGGTTCCACATGCAATTAAACGCATATTAGGATGAGACTTCTATGTCATTTTGGGAGATAAGTTTACTCGCAGATTTATAGTCATTGCCCGTGCACTTTTCAGGAAAATAAGATTACACTTTCAGACCTCTTTTATGGTAGTTGTTGAGGGTTGTCACACCCTTATATTTCATTGTTTGGATTTCCTTCAAGATTCTACATGTTTGTGATACTTTGCTAGTGATCTGCTGGGTGAAATTGCATATCTAGGGCAGAATTATGCTTGCATACTTTCAGTTTATAGTAGAGATAATACTCAGAATTATAGGTGCCATGTTGTTTGCCTAATTGAATGCCTTCATACCATGACTGGGAAATGTATTGCATGTTTATATCAGCTGTTGTGAACATAAAAGAGCAGATTTATATTCAGAAATCTAGGGTTTAATACATAACTATTCCTACAGAAAACTAGGGAATAATCTGATTTGATTTGACTAAAAATTCAACATTGTTATTTGAAGGGAAGGATTAAAGCATTTTGCATAAATATATCCAGATTGGTGTGGCATAATCAGAACTAGGGTTTGGAAGCTAACTTTTTTGGCAGAAT
Organism: Sequoia sempervirens; assembly: GCA_007258455.2. NCBI lineage: Eukaryota > Viridiplantae > Streptophyta > Pinopsida > Cupressales > Cupressaceae > Sequoia > Sequoia sempervirens. The sequence goes on along the minus strand of VDFB02187669.1, from coordinate 4,045 downwards.
AAATAATACCTTGACTTGGGGACATTACAGTGGTATTAGAGCCTTCGTCCTGCCAGCCTGTGGATCCTTAAAGATGGAGGAGCAAATCAAATCTTTCATAGAGAAGTAGAATCAAATAAATTGGATGCTGATACAAATGATGCAAACTCTCATGACTTAATAACCAGCCACAAATCAGGACCACAGAAAAAGGATATAGATCTTGAGGCTGAGGTGTCCGAAACATTGAACGAATATCAAAGCTTTCCAAAAGATGCAAGGGCTTGCATCCCCCTTGAGGTGTACGTGAGAACACACAAGTCCCACTACCCCCGCAAAAAGGGACTTTATGACTACATAAGGCAAAAGAAAAAAGAAGTGGAAGAGATTAAAGGGTAGGAACCAGAAGAATTAGTCTTGAAACAAGAAGAGCCCACGGTGATGGAATGGGAACCAAACACACAAAAGGAGGAAGTTGTAGAAGTGACGGAGTCCCTTGGTGACGCTGAACTAGAGCTTGAAGTGGAGAAGATTTCATTTGTTCATAAGGAGGTCAACGAAGATATGATGATAGTGAAGCAAAAAGAAGGATCAGAATTTCATGCTATTGTTGTCACCTAGAATTGCACCACATCTTTGAGTTTGCAAGCGAGCATTCTAGAGCAACATGGGATCATTTCAAGGTTGTGGGTCACCTATAATTGAAATGAACCTCCGGAGAAGGCCGGCTTCCTTTGGTGTCACCTAAAACTACTGATTCTTGAAGGAAAAGGGAGAGAGATAATGCATAAAATGAAAACTAAACTAAGGTGATACACCGAAATGACAGGAACAATGAGATACTCGGGCTACACTTGAATACTGGTGACAACCATGAGACTGCACAACAAGATTCTGTAGATCACACGTTCAAACAGGTTTGACATGCCCATGAGCTTCAAGAAGGAAAGGTAGATTTTCACAAAATAGAAGATCATGTGCAAGATTAAGTAAACACAGTTTGAAACCTACATGATACTACTTCTGCAAAGAAAGGCATGACATGAAACAAAAGCTATAAGGAAAGCTCAATTTCACTAAGTAGCTCAATTTCACTAAGTAGCTCAATGAATCACAAAAGAATGCACAATACTTCACAAGAATCAGAAGGCCAAAGATGGACCATCAATGGTAACCAAGGTAGATTTTGTATATTATGTTCCAAATTGAGTTACAAAAACGTGCTAGTCTGAGAGAGGACTGCAAAAGGGTCACAGACTTCAAAAGAGCGTACATATGAACTCCTTTACAAAAAAGGAAAAAATGCCTTATATACAGAAAAGATCTCGGCCCCTTAGGGCCTACAAAATATCGGTCTCAAAAATATCTCCCATAGATCTTTTGATGAAATTAATTGCAGAACCCTTGCGTGTCCATGTTGGTGGAAAAGATTGCCTTCAGGGGACGTCCTCTTGATCTTTCTGCAACTACCACATTCATTCCTCTGTCCTCATGTCCTCGCAAAGATCCTTGGCCGAACGCCTTGAATGCTATTGAGCTCACTATGATTCGCGTGGCATTCATCTAGGGTTGACATTCTTTGTTCTGATCAGACTGCCATGGCTCGTCTCAACTCCTCCTGATTGGTTGAGCATTCTCCACGCGGCTCTGTAGGTGGTCAAAGCTCCCTTTGAAAAGAATCGCATCTTTACAAGACACTGAAAGTGTCTCGTCGATGCGATTATATCATTTGGCAACCATCAGCGTAATATGTGATAGTCGATGAGAGTTCATATCGAGCTCAGTTAGCCATACCGATAACACTAAGGCCGTCGGCAAGACACAAATTTGTCGCTAGGATATCATGGTGAAATCTCCATTGTCAGTGAAGGCCTTGTTCGTAGAGACCTGCTACACTCGGCGGGACATCCCGGCGATGTTAAAACTCTCCCCCCAAGCTTCCCCTTGTTCGGCGAGACACCTTGGTGTCGGTGAGACGCTTCATCGAAGACGAAACGTCATTCCGAGACCTTGTGTCCTCGGTCGGAAAGACATCTTCAAGGTCACCCCGAACGCGTTCCATCCCCTAGCGGGCTCCATATTCCTTTCGGTGAGACATCAATAGGTCGGGAAGACTCCATAGCGAAAATTAGATGTCATATCGATCTCCCTCCTTGTCGATGAGACTACCTTCGTTCGCCAAGACATCTTACATAATTCCTCTTCCTTCAGCAAACCCCTCATCTCGGGAAGACTCTTGGCGATGACACCCTATCTCTCGGCAATGATCTACTTTCTCTTCGGTCGAGGAGACATCTTTCTTTTGTCAAGACATCATGGTGACATTGCTTTTTCTAGCCGAGACTTTCCTTTCTTTCGGCGAGACCTCGGTTAGTCACTGGGACCTACGCCGAACTCCCGCATTCCTTTGGCTCTTCATTCCGAGGGGGACCTGAGTGTGTCGGTGAGACATTCACTGAACTCTGCTTTTCTGCTCCGGTCATTTTGCATCGGCAAGACCCAAGGGCATTGCTAAGACTTTATATCGAAGTCTCCTCGCTTTGCCGAAAGTCCACTTGAGTTTGGGGAGAGCCTCCTTGGTCGACAAGACATCCTGCCGACCCCACCTGCATCCTTTCGATCCTTCGTTCCCTTCGCTGAGACCCGACTACGTCGACAAGACCTCAAGGCGATATCCTCATTCTCTCGACGAAAAAACTCTTTTAAAACTGGCAAGGGGGGAATCCAGACAAAACCGGAGCCAGAACCAGGGGAGAGAGGAAGTGGGAGCAAAGAGAGAAGAATCCTGGTGGAACTAGGATCGGGACCAAAACAGGAACAACAAAGTAGAAAGCGGAACCGGGACCGGAACTGGAACCAAAACGAGAATCAAAACTTTTGGAAAAGGTTTAGGGCTTGGTTCCGTTCTGAACCCGCCTCTGACGACATACAAGGAAGAGAAGAAAGAAGGAAAACACACACGGGGAAAAGGAGGAGACAACAAAAACGGCCAAGAAGCGTGCGATATAGCCAAGGAAAGGTATTTAACCTGAACTGTAACCAAGATGTGAACCGTAAATTTTGTGGAAAAGTCACTTTAGGTTTTGTTCGGGTCCAACCCGACTCCAACTCCGAAGGAAACAAAGGAGAAAGAAAAAACACACAGGGAAAAAAGGGGAGGGGACAAGACGAAATCGGAACAAAAACAAAGGAAAAGGGGCCCGACAAAGATAGAAACGGCAAAAGCGGGGTTAGAACCGGATTGTAAACAAGAACTAAAACCTTCGAAAAGTTCCACATTCGGATCCCAGTCCGATCCCGCCCCCGACAGAGACAAGGAAAAAGGCAAGAGGAAAACAAAAAGGAAAGAGGGAAAAGACAAGGAAAAACACAAAAAGATGGAAAACCCACCCCCAAGCCGAAGGCCTGCACACTGGGCTCAACCCTCTTGGGAGCCACATTTAACCCACGTGATAAACTATAACATCATTTCCCCTGCATCTGATGCAAGTGTTCCTCCAGCTGGCCTTATCAAACCTCTGTCACATGATATTCGGCCTGATTGAGCCTGAGGGTGAAAATTAGGTAACATTTTTGGCGACCTTTGCTGGATGTTTGCCTGCTAAACATCAAGACCAGTAGTATGGCTTATCCATTGGGCATGGAGTCGTTAGAACAACTCAAAAAGATCAAGAACAGCTTGTACATGACTGTAACTCATCTTGAGACTCACTAGAACACTTGGAAACTTATTGAAAACAAGAAAAACTGAAATAACTATTTATATGTGCTAGGAACAACACTTAGGGAATGTAAATTGCATCTAAACCTACCCTATACTAACCAGTGAGAAACGTATCAAACAAAACCATTCACAGGATGGTTGAAATAGCTGCCTTTTCTTCTCAATATGCAATGGCTCTCAAGCTTAATGGCAGCTGAAAAGAGATGGTATACTAAAAAATGTTTAAAATTACAATGCACTGCCACATGAAAGAGGGTAACAAGTTCACTTACCTCCTTAAACTGATTATATGCATTTGTATTCAAAGGAGGATAAGTAAATTGAACACACTCTTTGTCAACT
>VDFB02187668.1:0-20398 GCA_007258455.2 Sequoia sempervirens | reverse complement strand
CCAACTCGGGCTAAAGATAGCCTTTGATAATGTGATAGAAACTTACCAACAAATGTCATATTGTAGAACAACAAAGGAACAGATAGCAATAGTTTTTAATTTAGAAAGACTAACAAGAAATATCCAAATGAGAATTTTAATGTAGCATATAAAATATATTGTCAATATCACATTGCTAACTGTATTTAGTTTAAATATCATCCATATTTAATCCACTAAAATAGACATAGGGTTCCAATACAAACCTTTCATTAATGACTAACTTCAGAAAGCAACATATATTACTAGAGATCATATGTTTTTGCTCCAACAATGTATTCCTGCACAAGTTCAACAAATTTGACAAGCATTCAGTTTTGCATGAAAAATGTTAATAGCCCTAAACATAAAAATTAGAAATAAAACTCAAGTAAAACTTGAAGTTGGAAACTGAGGAAACGCCATTTAATAGTGTAGCATATCTAAAAAGGCCCTCTACCCTCATATGTTTTTGAAGCTATGACTGTATTGTTCCATCTTTGAATGTCCCATAGTTCATCTTCTCTGTGCAATCATTAAGGCCTTGCATGATCTACTTGTCAGCAAGGAAAGCCCTAAGATAAAATGATAAAAACAAATCAGGATAAGGTTGTACCCAGCTGCAAGAAGAGGTGTATGTAGTAAATCTTGTCACCTTTTCACAATAATGTTTGAAAACTACATCAATTTTTCCTAATTGTAATTATATGACGTTGGAATGCTCTCTTCGGCCCTATCCATGCAAAGGACCTTAGCCACTAGCTCTGAAAATCTTACTATCTCTTCAACATAGCTCTAAAATTCACTATCAAACATACTTTTTGCAGATTCTTGTCATCAAGTTTGTTAGGATAGGTACCATTCTTAATTGACACCTAAAAAAAAGAATTGTCTTTCCACAAAGATTTCATGATCAACTACTAAAACATTGAACTACAAGTAAAAATATTAAATAAATCACATTTTTCTTGAAAAACAGAACAGAAAAATGTCAAGGCATCAAGTTGTGAAGTGGGAAAACCACTTGATGAAAGAAAATCTGACATGTATTAAAAGTTGGCAAGGCAATTACAATAATCTCACAATATACATCAAAATTCCAAGAGAGAAACATCAAAAGAGAGTAGGGGAAAGAAGAAAAAATAGATTAAGGGATATATATTGAGATATATTTAGAGAATGAATAATGTAGGAGTTATTGAATAACTCCCTCATGCTAAGTGCCAACATCCTCTGTATGTTGGACACTTGTGAAGGAGTAAGAAACTAAAATATTCCCTTAAGGGGAATGTATTAAATTTTAAGCACACAAAGGGGTCACTCTTGATGTAACTCCCATATTCCTTAATAAGGGGAATAAATCCTTATATGAAGACAAATTCTTTTCATAGCATAAAATTATATTCTTATAGAAGAGAAAATTTTAAAAGAAAACCCTTTAGCAGCCATACCTAGCCATGGGGAGAAGTACAGCAAAAGTACTTGTATCAACATTACGAAGCATTTTTAGCATCATACAAATGTTACAAAATAAATGACCATTCCAATTATAAATTAGACATCAAAGTTTCAAACAGTAATAAGATTGGAAGATCCTAATATATATGAGTGCACAATTTTCCATAGCAAAATTCTCTTCAAAAGCAGTTTTATTTTAGCATAAGAGAGATTAGCATATCTCATATGAGGGTATGAGAGGATGAACATGTTGGTACTTGTTTGTGGGGCATCATGCTCTCACCACATTCAAACCATGCAAGAATCCGCTCTCTCATACTGGACACTTTGGTTGGTGTTCAAATTCTCACCTCCAAAAGGGTATTCCACTAGGGGAAACCCATTGTGTTAGCTGAGAAACGTTGTGCCCATACAAAAAATTTCGCATCATGTTCAATTTCAAGCTTAATCTTCTCTTTCCATCGAGTCAAAAGTTATGCTCCAATGCAGTGATCATCACTCATAGTCCCTGATTTCAATGACCATCTTCTTCAGTAAATTCTCTTGAAGAGAAAGTGCCTAGTTTTCACAAGTTTCATCAATACAACATATATCAGTAAGTTTAGCAAGCTTCATCCACATTCAAGGGTTTTTGTTATCCACGTATAGCAATGTTTGCTGCTTTCCATCACCTTCAAGCAAGCTTTTCAATAAATCAAAAGTTTGAATTTGCAAAGTCTAGGTGCTTCGTTGTGAGGATCAAATAAAAAGTTTCAACATAAAATTTCCATTTTAAGTGCTTGTCAAGCACCCTAGAAGGGTATGGAATTTTTTTGAAACCATAAATTTATAGAGCAAAATAAAATGGTGCATGTAATCCCTAGTTGTTGTGAAGAACCCTTCTAGCTCAACTTCAACCCCGATGCTTAAACTACTTGTTTTTTTGTGTTTTAAAGGTTTTTGATTTTTTTGATATTTTTGCATATAAAGAACATAATGCGATTTTTGAAAGAAATACTTCTAAAAATCTTTAATAAATACAATAAGGTAAAACTGAAGCATAAAGACCCCTGAATTGATTGCAAATAGATTTATTACTCTTTCTCAGTGATTACAATACTGAAACCCTAACATGCAGACAAAAAGGCAAAGCTGATTGCATTATTCAAAAACCTGATTTGCTGATTGCAGCCGCCCCAGAATGATGAAGAATTGATACTGCCAGCATCAGATAACATTTCTCCAGCCGCGTGATTGATGCAGACCAATCCAAAGATCATTGTGTCCCATCTTGTGAAGACAGAAGGTCAAAAAGCAAGGTGCCCAGGCTAGGGTAAGAAGTACGGCCCTCAAAACAGCAGCAAAATCAATTCGTACAACCTTGGGATTCGTGCCAGGTGAAGATCCCAACCAGCCGCTCAAAGTTATTCCCTTTTTCTTACAAAAATGAATCAAACTCTTAAAGGTAACTTCTCAATAGGCTCTGTATTAACTTTTGGATGAAGCTATTTCACTGACAGGCAATAAATCAGCTGATATTTCACAGCCTCTAAACTGCAACACTGAAGATGGCTCATTCTCCAATGCAGAAGACAACTGAAACCCTTGGCTTTGTTCTCTAAAGAAGGAATAGGCTAAAATTGATTTTCCAAAACATAATGAATGAAGTTTTCTCAAAGAAAACTTATATCTTCTCAGTTGGGTCGATTTCCTTCAAAAAGCATCATTTAAAATAAAACTTGAATTACACTTTAAATCTTTCAATAGTTTGGACGCCCTTTTTTAATTATAATCATTAATTGAAAATGGCCCCTTCTTCATGTTGGTCGACCCCTTCCATAAAGTCACTTAAGTTATAATATTTAATTATATTATAACTTTATAACATAAGCTTCAATTTAATTAATATTTATTTTGGCAAATAAATATTAATATCTCTCTCAATATAAGTCCAATCGACAAACCGTCTGAAGCTGGATGATAAGTGACTAAAACTGCATATGACTAGACCATACTGCTAAAAATAGCAGGGGTGCTCTGCTGAGTGTCTCCACTTACTAAAAATAGTAAGTCAAGCAAATGATGTCCGAACGACTCCGAACGAAAGCCAAACTGAATGATTCTGATAACTGAAGCCAAGCCAAGCCTCAACAAGACCCTCTATCCACCCTATCAGCCTACGAGGGTCACATAATAGGCTAATCTCATGAATTGAGAGATGTCAACTGGAAGGGGACATTACAGTTGTGCAATTAATAGAAGTCAACAAAGCTTTTTTTAAAGGTCACTTTCAACTATGATGACACATGCACCAAGTAATGGACAAAACTTGTTTTATAAATCAAAATGACACCATATGATGAGTTGAATGCCCTTGAGACAAGCATAAAAAATTTGCAAAACCCAAATTGTGCAACTAGGGCATGTGACAAAAACCCTAGGGCATCCAAAACCTAATTTTTGAAGTCAACTTTTTCATGCATAGGAGTGTGCTGATATACAAAAAAACCAATAAGGAAATCAAGTTTGATTTTGTAGTGTATAGGCATGTATGTGAAACAGAGGTCTATGCTTAAGTAGGGTGGATTGGATTTCAGAATCAAGGTATAAATCATATCATTAAGGTGCACTACGTGTATGAATTTCCTATGCATCACATTTACAACAGCAATACAAATAACTAGAAATAAATTCTTTATGATTATTATATTGAGCAATGATATTTTGTGTTGATGATGTTGTTAGCAATATGTAAGTCTGAAAAACCATTGCTATGAAAATTATTTACAATATCCCCTCAAAACAAATAAAACTTTCTTAAAGGAGCCGAATGCAACTTGTTTGACGAAATGCTTGTGCATCAAACTATGTGAGAATCGCAAAATTTTGGTATAAAAATTGGTCAAGCTATTACAATTTCCTCCCTTATCTAGACTCGGTGATTGCAAGTGCAACTTCCTCTCTCTCTCTCTCTTGTTTGATTTCCAATTTCTCTCACTAGGAAGCATCAACAATTGGGTTTAACCTTGAAGTTGGCAAGATCAATGTACATTAAATATGAAAACTCACAAACTAATAGAACTTGCATAGACAAAACTTATTGGAACTAGTATATTTCATTCGCACACATTATTGTTCAAGACATTGCAAAGAATCCATTCAAATATTTGTTGATAACAAAAATTAGAAGGATTTACAAATGTTATTTTGTAATGTCCCCTTTCTAGTGGAACATTTAAACCTGAATCTTGCATGCAAAGTATTTCTCAAAGAGACAATAGAAGCATTAGAGATCAATAAGTTCTAGTGTTGATATCTAATAAGATCAAAGATGAAATAAATATTCCATTCTTGTCAAAGGATCCTTCATTTCCTTCTTTCACTCACTATAAAGGATTCCTTTATAATATATTTCATAAGTACACTAGGTCAAATATTAAACATTTTCCAATATCACATCGGTGGAATTCTATTATACCAATTATCATTATAGTGAATGAATAGAGTCATTATTATTGCATAGTTGCATATAAAGCGTATATCTGTATACATTATAATATTTATAAATATATAAACTATAATCATTACTAATTATTTATACATATTTATTTCATATATATACTTTAGTCATATATATATATATATATATATATATATATATATATATATATATATATATATATATATATTAATTATATATATATGTATATATTTATTTATTTATAAATTAACAATCATAATAAACTCACCTACACTGCATACCTCTGATTATTGTTTATGCTGAGGCAATTTGTAGCTCACAATAATCAGATTATTTTCCGAGTACCATAGTCTATTCTCATTCCAACATATGCTCCTTGATCGGAGTTCACATAGCATCTCTCCTTTGTGCAGAATATATTTTTCTCTTCCTTCCTTACTTCTCCTACTCCTCCTTATATCCTCTCCGTTGGAGAGAGAAGAACAGTTTCATAATGTTCGTGCCTTTTTGCTGCTGAAGGAATGTAATTCTTTTGGATCGCTGCATTCCCAGCAGCGATAACTCTTTAGAGAATTGCGGTCTCAATAACTAATTACGTTTACTTTATGTTGGCTATTGATTATATTATATCTTATTTTTGTTATTTAATTGTTTTACTTTTATGTTTGTTATTTGATTATCTATTTCATATTACAAAGGTTAACAGATATATGTAGTATATATATACGATATTATTATTATTTATTTATTTATATATATATATAGTATTGAACATATATATATTTTTAAATGTCATATGTAATATATATATTCAAATAGAAAATATAAGATATATATTTTATATAATAAATGTAATATCTATTTATTTATATGTATATAATCAAATATAAATAATATCATCTTTATTAATAATAATCGTATTTATCAAATAAGGGCGTAGGAGCTTTTGATCAAGAATTATTATTTATTGTATATCAACATTTATAATTTATAATATCATGAATTGCGTAAATTAGGGGACATGACATATTTGGAAATACCTAGAATGCTAAGACACCCAAAATGCTACTAAAATCTCCCACACTTAAAATGCAGTTGCAAGCCCAAAGAACTCAAACAATTTTCACCCTCCAAATTCCAAAGAAACCAACGGGGTTTTGTCCATTGATCTCCAACACCTCTAGATTTTTGTCCTATGATTCATCAAATGAGCACAAGGGCTTAATTCTGCGAGTTAGGGTTTGGTATGATTGGCAAAAGATGGAGTTGATTGCCTTAAATAGAGCTTGGAGGACATGGCATGGTTTGGTATGATTGGAAAAAGATACAAAATGATGGAGTTGATTACTTTAAATAGAGCTTGGAGGACATGGCATGGGACCCACGCATGTTGGTAGGCATTTGAGGGTTTCCCTCGAATTTTTCATGTTCAAATGAGGCCATTAATGGTGTTCCAAGTCATCCGGCATGGTAACTAGAGTCCCTTATTCAAACTACAGAAGTATGTGGAAAGGCATGCCTAGGAGCAAGGGTTCGAAAAAATGACTACCTAAAGGCAAGGATTCGGAGAGTTGCATACTTGATGGACAAGCAAAGGATGCTCCAAAAGTTCAAGGTCAAGAGTGCAGGAATTCACATGCCACAATGTGCCAAGATGAAGGGTGTCAAGGATCTAGAAGTCGAAGTGCTCGTCAACTTGTTTCCACTTGGTAGGCTAGCATTAAGATCCCCAATTTTTTTGCATCGAGGGTTCGAAGCATGAGATGCATGGATATTAGGATGCAAAGGGAAGCAAAGATCCACAAGCCTAGGAAGGAAGAGCAGCACAACAAGGATTGAGCTTTGAGAATACCTTATGAATATGGAACAGGGATCGAGATTAAGATACAACCAATATTGGAGGGAGTGAGAATTGAGACTAGGGGATACCCAATGCTGGATAGGACAAGGATTGGGATTAGGAGATACCTAATACAAAAGGTGACAAGGATTGAGATTAGGAGATACTTGATACTAAAGAGAGTGGGGATCGTGATTGTGGCATATCTAATATTGACGAGGATCGATATTGTGGCATATCTAATTCTAACGAGGATTGGGATTGTGGCATGGATGCTAGGATGCAAAGGGAAGCAAAGTTCCATAGGCCTAGGAAGGAAAAACAACACAACAAGGATTGAGCTTCAAGAATACCTTATGCAAGACGGAGCAATGATCGAGATTAGGAGACAACCAATCTTGGAGGGAGCAAGGATCAGGACTAGGGGATGCCTAATGCTAGATAGGACAAGGATTGGAATTAGAAGATACTTGATACGCGAGGTGATGAGGATTGAGATTATGAGATACCCAATTCTAGAGAGAGTGGGGATCAACATTATGGCATATCTAATTTTGATGGGTATCAAGAATCAAGGATATTGCATACCAACTAGCAGTGCAATGGAGGGGGGAACCCAAGAGTGTCATGTCCCCTTTTTGGAAATAGAGCCATGGAGAAGACCTCTAGCCTATCCCCATTTCTCATGGGCTAAAGGGAAAAGCAAGGTAAATATATTATTATTCCAAGTTGGGCCCAATATTTTCTAATTTTAGGGGCAACATAAATTTAAAGATTATTATTAAAATAAAAAATATTTATTCACTTATGGAAATTGGACCCATGGGTCCATTTGGAGCACTACAAAAGAAGGGTACTTGGATTCATTTGGCATCTCATGTTTTTTCATTGCTTTGCCATTCAATTTCTAGAATTTGAGCATTGTGTTCAAGTTTACACCCGAGGACGAAAACCCTTGGTTGATTTGGAGATCTTGGAGGACAAAAACCCTCTTGGATTTTCACTACCGAATTTGGGGATGAAAACCCTCATTTCCTTTTGGGCAATTCCATCTGAGAGTTACATTCGTGCTGATTTGGATCATTTTCAAATTTGGTGTTTGTGGTTTGAAGGGTTTCATTGTAGATTTTCATAATTATATTGTTGTCCCAACATCATTCCATGGCAAGATCTTGAGCACCACTATAATGAGCCAACCAACTTTTTTTTTCAATTTTTTCAATGATCAAGCCAATACAACAAGCACCCATTAAGGTTAGCCCAAAAACCAAACAACAACTGGAAAGTAACTCTATGCCAAGAATGCACACTAAATCCCGAGAAGAGAATAGTGTTGTCATATGGCGTCGAGGATCGTCATACTCGAAATGAAGAACAATGCTGAAAGTAACCCAACCCAAGAATGTGCACCAAGACCCGATGTGGGTGAGGTGCTAGCATATGGTGTTGGGAGTCTTATGAATTTGTTGACGGCTTAGTCGATCAGCAAAATGATGATTACAATGCAAGTACAAAAAGTAAATGGGCGGTTTGCCGACCCCTTCCACTTTTCAGCGGGCAGTACAAAAAGAAAAGAGCAATAAAGAAAGATTGAATAAGGCCAGTCTCTTCCACAAACATGGGAATTACAATAGACTAAGCAAAGACCAATCACTTCCACAAACATGGGAAATAGGAAATTGCAAGAAATAAAGATGGTTGAACAGTACTACTGTAACAGCCTTACAATGAGATATTTTTCCTGCAAATAACACTGTATTAGTGAAGTCTTGTTGCTGCAAATATGAAATATGTCTCTCCAAACACCCAAAATGACTCTTCCTTCAAAACCCAACTCAAATGACAAATTTCTACAATCTGATATGACAGAGCAGCAACTAGAAAATGCAGACCAGCAACTATGAAACTCAAAGAAATGCTCATAACTCACTCCAAACTACACCAAATGATATGAAACCAAATGCAACAGACTCCTAGAGTTATGGCAACCAAGATAGAACTAAGAAATTGCAACAAACTGATGTTATTTATTTTTCTAAAGATTCCTACGACTTCCCAGGCAAGAAGTGCGACCTAGGGAGAAGTCGACCAGCAAGATAAAATAGATGACACAACCAAAAAATCTGCAACTTTGAGAATAGGGGCGCCCAGAGCCTAGAAGAAGGATGAGCCAATACCTAGAAGCATAAAAAATTCGTACAATGACTTATGATCAAAAACCACTTTCAGCACTTCCCAAACCAGCAACATGCAGAACTGATAAAAAAATCAAAATTCCTTCTGTGATGCTCAATTTGCACTCTCTGAATGAGAAGCAGTCTCTGGAAACTCAGCTAGGTACTATCTTTCAAGCACAAAAACTAAAGAAGAAACTAAGAGGTATGCATTCCTCCAAGCAAGCTCTGAAAGCATTTCAGTAGCATAACAGTATAATAAGCAACAATAGATACTCTAAATGAAGGCCAAGCCTCTTATTTACAACTTTCCTCCTCAATTAGGGCTCCCAACTAAAATTCACATTCAAATCCAAATTCGCCTTTCAATCTTCATTTGCATTTCATTTATTCCCTCTTCTCCAAGTCATCCAAGTATAAGAGGGAGATAATACTTTATTAAAATGCAAAATATCTCATAAAGTAGACGTCCAAAGATTTAAGTGAAATGACTTTATAACTTGCAAATATTTTCTCCAAGCTAGGTGTCCCTTTTACTTTAGCCAAAAATTCCACTTCATTAAAATATTACTTGCAACTTAAATATTCCCTTTATAAAGTAGTCCCTTTTAGCCTAGGAGATAATTTAACTTAAAATATTATTCTCATCAAATATCAAACTTGCCAAAATAATCACCTCAAAAGCTGGAGACCAAACTGAATAAACTGACCTGCCAAAAATAACTCCAAAAATGTTGGAATGACCAACTGCTCAAGCTGACCTGCAAGAAATAGCCACTGCACTGAACTGCTGCTAAAAATAGCACTGTCAAAAATAGTACTTACTAAAAATAGTAAGTTGTTTCAAACTCATTTTCTCCACATTTTGAGCAGCCATCTCAACTTACTAAAAATAGTAAGTATGAAAAAAGTTCTTTGATTCAATTGCATTTCACACCATCGCGAAGCTCTTTGAAAACCCATAAGGAATCCAGAATCCAAACTGAAAAACTCCAACATGCAAGCCTCCAAAAGCAGTCGAGAATGCAAGTCAATATCTTGTCATGCATGTTACCTCATCACAAAGCTCTCCAAAAACCCACAAAGCTCCACCAGACATGCATTAGAAACTCTCGCATGCAAGACCTCAAAACCTCCTCCAAAAGTGGAAACCTTAATTTCAACTTCTGACTGGCCTACGAGCTTCCGGAAATAGACTATTAGACACAGAAGAGCGTATGGCTAAAACGGGGACATTACAACCACCCTTTTGAAGGAGCTACCATCAATTCCAACCACTATTTGAGAGTTTTAGACACATTTTGCAAGCATTCATCACTCTTTGTTTCTGCCCCAGCACTATTGGAGGTTTCCAAAGTAAGTTTTGACATCATTAGTTGTTGCAACAACATTTCCCACCAAGCCATAAGGACCACCATCACTTGGTAGGGCAGATCTGCTGCATTTATCATTGCTTGATCATTTTTCCATCCCATAATTGAGTATGCCAGCCTTATAAGAGGGTCTAACATCATTTTTTACAAGTTACATTAGCATTTATTGTTGTTTGCAGGCATTTTGGGGGCTGCTACTAGCATTTTCAGAGGTTCATCCTTCAGCACCAATATTTATTACCATACTTCACCTCCAATTGCTATTTTCCACCATCATAAGGTGTAATGTTCCCTTCTCAATTGTGATCGATTCAGTTGACCATTGGCCTATTCTGAAGACCCGAAGGCTACTCGGAGGGCAAAATTAGGGTTTCCTATTTTTGAGGAGGTTGTCGTTTGAAGATTGAAGATTGGACTGCGTATTCTTTCTGGGTTTTCAAAGAGCTTGGCAGTGGTATAGCTCGTTTGGTGTTCTGAGCAATTTCATGAATTTACTATTTTTAGTAAATTCTATTTCTGGCAGTGGTCATGTTGGCTACAGTGCTGTTGGCTCTCTTCTTCAACCAGTTCAGTTGGTAATTTGATTTTTGGCCTTTGGATGCATTTTTTGGAGAGATAAGTTATTTTCATATTATAATGTTATATTTTAATATTATAACCCCTTGGCCTAGCATTATAACTTTATGTTGTTTTTAAAAGGGGGATTTTGAGGGTGAAGGCCTCATCAGGAGATAATTTATATTTTAAGGCCAAATTATGGGTTGGAGAAGTGGGACGCCTACTTGAGAGAAAGATTAATTTTTATAAAAGTGAAATATTGCCTTATGAGAAAAGGACGCCACCTTTGGAGGGAAAAGAGTTGAAGTCAAATTTGAATTTGGGCGCCCTTCTTGAAGCTTCTAGAAGATTCTCCTCAAGTCTTTATATACTGGCCTCAGCTCTTCATTTGCCATCTTTTGTCTACCATACCATTATGCTGCTGGATTGTCTTCAGGCACACACTTTGAGGAAAGCATACCTCGTAGCAATGGCTCATCTTCTTGCTTGAAAGATAGCAACTAGTTGAGAAGTAGATTGTAGTTGAGTTGTTTTATCATTGCATTTGAGTTTCCTAGCATATTAGTTCAGTTTCCTTGCATTTTAGACATATTTTGGAGTTGCTGAATATCATAGCTGATTGTAAGAATTGCTCATATCTCATGAAATAAAAATATTATTGTTTTGGGTGTTTTTCCTTTGTTCTTCTCAGCCTGGGGTGACCCCTTCCTAGAAGTTTCAGATTTTATTTTGCTGTCTTAGATTTTATCTTGCAAAAATCGCCCTTCTCTGGGCCGTACCATTCTGGTCTGCCTGGCAAGTGTTTAGAAAAAAAAAAACTTCAATTTGTCAGTTGTTTCTTAGTCTAGTCTTCATTGTCATCATCCTAGCATTTGTTTGCATCAAGTCTCATGTCATTCTGGCAAGTATTGAGTGAGTTGTGAGTATTTTAGTGAGTTCTAGTGTTGCTGATTACTTCATTTCAGTCGCTGGTCTGTCATATCAGTCTTGAATAA
Source organism: Sequoia sempervirens (assembly GCA_007258455.2). Taxonomy (NCBI): domain Eukaryota; kingdom Viridiplantae; phylum Streptophyta; class Pinopsida; order Cupressales; family Cupressaceae; genus Sequoia; species Sequoia sempervirens. The sequence goes on along the minus strand of VDFB02187668.1, from coordinate 8,522 downwards.
ATATAAGTTGTGAGGAGATTGAGTCTTGAGAGTCTTGTTAAGCATTGAGGAAACCATATTTAGTTTTGCAGCATTGGAGGACTTTCTAATATGGGGTTTTGGCAAGCATTCTATCATATTGTAAGCTGAATAGTAGTACTATCAGCAATTCTCCTTTCTCTCTTTCACTTATTTTATTGACTTCCCGCTGAATAAGTGGAAGAGGCTGGCTTGCCGCCTATTTACTTTCAGTTAGTAGTTTTAGGGACCCTCTGACCATATGCTCGCCATCACTCGGCGCCATCTTGATTAGAGTTACTTCAACTCATCTTGCATAAGATCCTCTGACCATATGCTCATCTACCCTAGACGCATTCTTGGTTAGAGTTCCCTTCCAGTTCTGCATCTGCATTAGATCCTCTAACCATATGCTCACACCTTGCCCACATCGGGATCCTGGTGTACATCCTTGGTTAGAGTTGCTTTCGCATCGTTTTGGTTTTAGAGCTAACCTTAACGGGTGCGTGTTGATTGTAATTGTAATTGGAAAAAACAAAAAAAAATTAGTCTGGTTCATTACATAAAGGAGCACCATATCAAATTTGGGCAATTTGGAGTCACACATTGCATGTTTGCATCCATTTCCAAATGTTGGTTTGACATTTTCCAACAGCATCAATCATTTTATTCATTGGATGTGAAGCATATTAAAGTATTATTGTAATATTTAGTATATAATGGTCAATTAGTCTTTAGAAAAGACTTTAGGAATATTATTTATTGTTTTAGTTGTGTTCTTATCCTTTTGCTTTATTAGTTGTCGTTCTTATCCTTTCCAAATAAAACTTTTGTTACTCTCATTTCAAAATGTTTCCGCTACTTAGTTAATATTGAATATTTAGGTAATCATTATGTGTTGTATTTTTCATAATATGGTATCAAACCCAAGTCACACCTCAGGATTGGTGAATGCATGAAATTCTACGGACTGTTGCGGTGTTCACTCATGCACGTGCCACAAAAAGTACCAAAAGACATCATACGAATCTGAACGGAATTGTGTGAAGGTTTGATAAATCGTGAGCTGGTTTGAGAAAAATCGTGGATTTCGAAACAGAAAAAATTCATGGGTTTTCTATTTGGAAAAATGTGGATGATTTTTCAATGAAATCGCAAATTTTTTGCACCAAAAAAATCGCACAACTAGGTTTCTATTAAAATCGCGATTTTTTTCTAGACAATTCGTGAGTTTTAACAAAGGTGAAAATCGCAGGTTTGTTTTACCAAAATTGTGTGGCTTTTTTTTTACATTTTAACAATTTAAAAAAAACATCGTGGGTTTTTTTCAAAAATTGTTGGTAGTTATTGTACCCTAGATAAGTTGCAATTTTTTGCAAGTCTAAAAGCCACGATTTGCAGAAAGGTGAATTTTTTGGATGTTTTCTTAACAAAAACATGGTTTTTTTTACTAATTTCTTCCACAAATGTAAGTGGCCAAGAATTTCAAACTAGATAGAGGGTGTTTCAATCCAGTTTTTGAACAATTTTTGCTAAAATTGTGATCCTTTTTTTAAGAACCTAGCTGGGCATATTTCAGTTTTTTGCCTGCTACTTGTTGGTGCTAGGTGTGCTAGAATTTCAGTTTCTAGTCAAGGGATTTTATTCCATCAGCAAGGGTTTATTTTTTTCATAATTGCAAATTGCACAAGGGATGACTTCATTACCCAACATCATGTTGGAAGGCAATCAGCGCTTCACTGGGAAGAATTACAACATGTGGAAGCAATGCATGCTCACGAACTTCGAGTACAAATGCCTCAATAAGATCATCCATCAAAGATAAGTTGTCTGCCATAGGTCAAAAGATGGAAGAAGATATGGTGGTTATTATGCTAAAAATCTTACCACAAGCCTAGGGATAGAACATTTTATTGAGACAATATCACATAAACCAATGTTGACCTGAAGTTCAAAAAGTTATGTAATAAGCTCTTGCATTAGGACAAATGGAAGAAACAATTTGGCAACAATAGTGATACACAAAGTGTGGAACGGGCATTTGCAACCAAGGACAAGGGCAAAGGAAAATGGCCTCAAAAGAAAGTGCAAGGGAATAATGAGGATACTTCAAAGAATCTAAAAAGTATCGCATGTCAATATTGTGGTAAAATGGGTCATATGAAGAAGCATTGCAAAAAGAGGTTGGCTAAACAAAAATCCAATCCAGGAGGGCCTCAGCTAAAGGCTTATATTGTAGAGCATTCAAAGGAGTCAGCCTTCAATGCATTTATGGCCAAACGACCAGCAGATCAATCCAAGTCATCTGCATGGTATATAGATTTTGGGGCCCCACGTCATTTCACCCACAGGAAAGATTGGTTCACAAAGTACATGGCTTGCTCTAATTCGGTGATCTTCGATGGTGGTGAGGAGTACACTATTGTTGGCAAAGGCAATGTTCAAATAACCTCTAGATGGAAAATTTTTATTTTTCTCAATGTGAAGTATGTACCGATCATGGAGCTTAATTTGCTCTCTATGAATCAAATTATGCGCCATAATCCCAACTTGGATGTCACTTTTAGCAAACATAAATGCTATGTATAATTGACATGAAATCAAAGAAGACTATTGTAGTCAACATAGAAGATCATGGATTGTATCGAGTAACTGATACTGGAGAGGTTCAGGAGCCTGCATTGGCAACCAAGAGTGCATCTTCTATCAATAAACTATGGCATCAATGGTATGGGCATCTCAATCTATCTTATCTCTCTCAGTTGTCTCGGGAGAATTCGGTAGAAATCCTTCCTCATATTCAATAATAGATATTTGGTATTTGCAGAACTTGCAAAGCAGGGAAGTAGCATAGAACTCCTTTTTTAGATAGACAGGCTTGGAGAGCCTCAAGAATCTTACAATGAGTTCATGCAAACATTTGTTGACCAATGAATATGACATCGGTCATTGGTGTCATGTATTTTCTTTTGTTCATAGATGATTTCGATAGGAAAATGTGGGTGTATTTTTTAAAAGTAAAATCATATGTGTTTAATGAATTCCAAAAGTTCAAAGCATTAGTAGAGAAAGAGTCAAGATGTGACATCATAACTCTTAGATCTAATAATGGAGGTGAATTTTGTTCAAACAAGTTCAATAAATTTTGTGCTAAACATAGAATCAAGAGACAACACACAACACCCTATACTCCACAACATAATGGAGTAGTTGAGAGAAGGAACCATAAAATTATGGAGATGGCTTGATGTATGATGGAGAATGGGAGAATTCCCAAGAAGTTTTGGGCTGAGGCAATTTGCTTTGTAGTTTTACTCAACAAGCCTATAACAAAAGCAGTGAAGGAGAAGACCCTAGAGAAATATTGGTTTGGGAGGAAACCTAAAATTAATCATCTAAAGGTCTTTGGTTCTCTAGCATATGCCTGGATTCCATATAAAAAGAGAACTAAGTTAGACCCTAAGAGTAAGAAATTAATGCTTACAAGGTACAATGATAATCATAAAGCCTCCCAACAGATTGATGTGGACACTGACCTCTAGAATTTCAGTAGAGATGTTGTAATTGATGAGGAAACTGGACCCTTTCAACTCTCTCTAGAGTTCAAGATTACCGAAGAATGGCTTGTTGTGGTTAAGAATTTAGGTATTAAGCTTCGCAAAGCTTCACCTAAAAGGGGGGAGGATTCTGAGCATGAGTCTCCCAAGCAAATAACAATACCGGAATTTACAGACTTTCTTAATGATAACTTGGATCAGCATCCAAATGACACAAAAACAGGAAGTCCAAGTCATCATGACAACACTAATTTGGCAGACTTCCAAGAAGATACCAAAGTGGTGGGAAAGCACCATTCAAGATGTTCAAGATGATAAAATGATCGAAGGAAGATTATCAAGAAGCAAGAGAAAACACACAATTAAATTTGCTTGTATGGCCAATCTTCAGAGGTTTTATGAGCCATAAGAATTTGTAGAGGCAAAAGGAAAACCTGAATGGGAAAAGGCCATGGGAACCAAACATAAGAGTCTTCTGAAAAATAAGAATTGGGATCTTTCAAATATTCCACCAGGGAAAAAACCCATTGGCTGCAAATGCAGTACAAAGTCAAGTGCAAAGCAAATGGTACTCTTCACAAGTACAAAGATTGGTTGGTTGCCAAAGGTTCTCACAAAGAGAGGACATTGACTATGAGGAGACTTTTGCTCCTACAACAAAAATGAACACCATCCATTTAGTTCTAGCCATGGTAGCTAACTTTGGCTGGAAAGTCCATCAAATCAACGTAAAAAGTGTATTCCTCAATGGCAACTTGGAGAAAGAAGTGTATGTCTCAGCCTCCAGGTTTTCAGGTTGTAGGAAAGGAGCATCGGGTATGTAGATTGGAGAAAGCTTTATTTGGCCTAAAGCAAGCACCCAGGGCATTGTACTAAAAAATTGACATGTACTTGGTTGAACAGGGATTCCAATGGAATCCTTCAGATCCAAATCTGTATGTCAAAACCATAGGCAATGAGACCATTCTACTGGTCATTTATGTAGGTGATATCATTATTACAAGTAGTGAGGCACATTTGATTGAACAAATCAAATGTAATTTAAGTAAAGATTTTTGTTGAGCACACAGTGATACTGAGAGGGGGGGTGAATCAGTATCTAACAATCTTTTACTTTTCAAAACTTAACCAATCACAATAAGAACATTCAAGTAAGATCTAGCAATTAAGAACACAATGAGAACACACAATTTACATGGAAACCCTTTCGGGAGAAACCATAGCACAATTTTGCATATATATTATAGTTTAATCTTCTTCTTCTTGTAGGCTCCAACCTACTATCAAAGTCTCGAATTCTATACCTAACTGAGCTCCAACTCAGCAAGAGGCTCCAACATCTACTTGATAGGCTTCAACCTATTGGAGGCTCCAACCCCCATACACAAACTGAGCTTCAACCCAGCAAGAGGCTACTACCTCAATTTGATAGGCTCCAACCTATTGGAGGCTTCAACCCCCACAAATCTGATCCAAACTTCCTTCCTTATTAATCTGATTACAAATCTTGAATCTGATCCAATTTCAAATCTAGTTCAAATCATGTACTTTCTCCTCAAATCTGATCTACACTTAATATCAATCTTTTTCCGAATCTAATGACTATTTTGCACAATATCTCTTTCACATAAATCTAATCAAAATATAAGTTCTTTCATATTCCTCACAAATTTGAATCAATCACCAATTTTCTTCCTTCTTAAATCTGAATATTATTAATCCATCTTACTAGCATAAATTCTTTCATTTCATTGCATAATGATCTTCAATAAATTCTTTCATTTCATTGCATAATGATCTTCAATACAAATCAGAAATACTTTTCATTTTTCTGCTTACACTCTTCTTTATCTTCTGAAAATATTCATTGAAAAATTACTTGATATTTTGACTCCATCTTTGCTTTATATTTATACCATTTCATTGTTAAAGGATGTGTCTTTTATGAGGGGTATGTCTATTCAAATAAATGTGTCCCTTTAAAACCATCGATGCCTTTCCTTAATGAATTTTATCCTTTTTAAATGCTGCATTTATAGAATCGCACCTTTAGTTAGCCTTTAATTATATTAATATCATCGCTGCCTTTTAGTAATTGTTATCTGCCCTTAACAAACTTTAATTATTTTCTTTAAGGAATCGCTCGCTTTTCTCCTTTTGTTTTTCTTTGTCTTACTCTTATTTTGTCTTTTTTGTCTTTGTCTTGTATAGTTGCAGCCTTCTCAGAAATAAACTAATTTTATTCTAATTTTACTTTATTCCAGCGATGTCTTTGTAAGATATAATTTTTGTCTTCATAATACATCACTTCCTTATACATCTGCCTTTTACCACTGCATTTTCATTAGACTTGCCTCACTTTAACTTGGCCCATTAATATGTATATGTATATCATATATGTATATGTATATGTATATCATATATGTATATGTATATGTATATGTATATTTGCCACGATAAGATCGCCACAATGAGATGTTTTTAGTCTTCATATTACCAAAAATAGTCCATCATTGAATTAAGTTGATTTTATCTTGCATAAACATGAGCAAGGTCAGCCAACATTCTTCAAGGAATATAAGGTAAGTGTAAGTTCAGCCATGTAATACAATTGCAACCTTTGACATCAATGACAACAATTTCTAACAATCTCCTTGATGAACTCTTTGACATCAACAATCTTGTTTGTGCATCTTGACATCAATGACAACATTTCCAACACTTTTGACATGACTAATTTAGGCCTCCTACATTACTATCTAGGTGTAGAAGTTTGGCAAACAGGTGGTGATATTTTTATTTCTCAATCTAAATATGCCAAGAGTTTGCTCGACAAGTTCATAATGACAGATTACAAAATCTCGTCTACACCTATGGAGAAAGGGCTGAAGCTTTCAACCAAAATAGACTCAAAGGTAATAAATGAGTCAGCATACAAGCAACTAGTGCGCAGCCTTGTATGCCTTACAGCCACTAGACCAGATTTGAGCTTTGTTGTGACTTTCATCTTCAAATTTATAACAGCCCCAAAGGTAATAAATGAGTCAGCATACAAGCAACTAGTGGGCAGCCTTGTATGCCTTACAGCCACTAGACCGGATTTGAGCTTTGTTGTGACTTTCATCTTCAAATTTATAACAGCCCCAAAGGCAGAACATTGGATTGCAGCGAAGAGAGTGTTGAGATATGTGAAAGGGACACTTGATTTTGACATTCTATACAACAGAAGCAAAGATCCTAGGCTGGTTGGGTTCACAGATTTAGATTGGGCAAGTTCTATTGATGACAGAAAATCAATTTCTGGATATATTTTCAGCCTTGGCATGAGTGAAATCACATGGACCAACAAGAAATAGTAGTATTTAGTGTATAATGGTCAATTAGTCTTTAGGATAGACTTTAGGAATATTCTTTTATTTTTTAGTTATGTTCTTATCCTTTAGCTTTATTAGTTGTCATTTTTATCCTTTCCCGATAAAGCTTTTGTAACTCTTATTTAACGCATGTTTTCACTCCTTAGTTAATATCGAATATCTTGGTAATCATTACGACTATATTTTTCATAACAGAGCACCATCTTGGAAGGGAACATATGGTCATTTGGGTGGCTATTCATGTCATTTTCCACTTGTTTTCAGCCTCATAGTGGCAGTACAGCCCTACATCAGCGAGCCATCACTTATTGCAGCAGTCATACAAGTCTAAGGTTCAATCAGTTTTAGCTAAATCTGCCTTTGGAGTTGATTTCTCAATTGTAGATATCCTGAAATCTTATTCCATCTTGTAATCACTTCCAGCAGTTGCAAAATAAATAGAATCAGCTGAGGGGTTTCTAAAATTAATGTTTGATGTGGAAAGGTGTTGCATAACTTTCACACCAGATCCGAGTGCTTTTACCATTGTAGAAACCCCTGTTTCCCCCTGACACTGCTCTGACTGATATTTTTAAGTTTTTCTGACGTTTTTGAAGTTTTGTGATTTTTTTGCAAATTTTGGTTTTTTGATGCATTAATGAACAGTACGGCTTTTGCAGGAAATTGAAATAAATTCAATAAAAATTACTAGATGACTATTGAGCATAGAAATTACAATTAAGATTGAAGGCGTTTCATCTTCTATTCAGGATAGTTCAATACAATATGATTCAACTGACATGCAAGAAGAAATAATGATTATATTTGGTAAAAACCTGGTAATACAGCTTGCTGATGATGCACAGAATTGTACGACTGTGTTGATTTATCCCTTTCTCCTTCCGTCTGGCATGCACAAAATGATCCAGTGGTATTGGCGCCTCCTTTAATGCAAACTGGAACCCTCAGATCAAGGCGTTTCTTTCAAGCTGATGAGTACGGCCAAAAAGACAGAGGTACGGCCCTGACAGAAAGGTACGGCCTGTCAGATCTGCATTTAATGCTGTACGGACTTCACCCAAAACAATATCAATGTCTCTGAATATGGTGCGCCCAGGTTATTAGATGATCTCTGAATGTAAAACTCTGAAGAACTCTGACAATTTTAATTCCTCTGAAGCTCTGTAGTTTTCTCTGTATAAGAAAACCTCTGTAGGCAATAGATCAAGTGATATTGCACACTCTCTGAATTGCTTTCCGCTGGAGATGGCTCGTTCCCCAAGGAAGTCGAACGCGAAACCCTAAAGTCTCAGGCTCAGATCAATTTGATCAATCTCAAACTCAATAATTTCATAATGGCTCACTTCCCAATGCAAAATCCTCAAATAAGCTCAAAAGTGCGATTTGCTTGAAAATAGGGTTTTAATGAAATATTCATATTTTAATATTTTAATTCTCCATAGTTCTCCACTGAATATTTAAATATTAATTAAATGTCAAACTGGCCCCCTTTTCATGATGGCGCACCCCTCAAGGAAAACACTTAAGTTATAATATTAAACTATAACTTATATTATAAACGTTAATTAATTAATATTTAATCAATACGATCAAA